>JARQOD010005855.1:0-45897 GCA_033576555.1 Oophaga sylvatica
ACTCTTAGAATTTTGGCAAACCCGATGAAGGCGCACCCCCTTCAAATTTCAGGACTTGGCCAATCCTTGTTTTTTTGGGGTTTTTTTTTCCCCATCCATACAAAAATCCCTTGTGTAGACAGAAATCCCCCAGAAATTAATTTCGGTCCTAGGGAATTTCCCTTTTTTTAAGTTTGTTTTAAAAGGGGGGGTTTTTTTTTAAAAATTTTTTCCCCAAGCCTTCTCACTTCCCCATGTTTTTCCCCTCTTGGTTTAAAAAAAAATTTAGAAATCATCCAAATAAAAAACCACGAAGGTAACTAGGAGATCCCTAAAGATTTTTTTTCCCAATTTTTGGGGAAAGTGGGGGGGCGGTACCCCAAACCAAAAGGCAAACAGATTTTAAAAGTTCCATACGGACCTGAATGCAGTCTTCCACTACCCCGGTCTATACGGACCAAGTTATACCCCCACGGAAAACCAAATTTTAAAAAAATTTTGGCTCCCGTACCCTCCCAATAACTGGGGTTTAAAAAGGCAATGGTAACGGTTTTAATAGAAAACCTTATTGATTTTCCCATAGTCTACCAGGTTCAGATCCATTTTTTCTTCTTCACAAAGAAATGGGTACTGCAGGAGATAAAGAGGGGTTAAAGGGCCCTTGGCTAGATTTTCGTCTATGTCCCCCTTTTTAAAACCTTTGCGGGGGCCCCCCGGGGGGGGGTAGATCCCCCCAAAAAAAGGTACTTGTCCAGGCAAAAAAAAAATTTTGGACAATATATGGACAGGGGGGGAAGCTGGCCCACGTTTTCTTCTTGTCACATAAAAACATAGCCCCGGGTAAAAAGCGGTGTGGGGGATGCGGGTTTCCCCTTTTAGGAACGGCAAGCTAAAACCCTTTGGACTCATCTGTTTTCTGGAAAGTGAATTCCTTGGTCTCCCGTTAATGGGGGGGTTCTAGCCTGCAGCCATGGAACCCCCCAAAAAAAGGGGGAAAAGGGGGGGGAAGAGTAACAAAAAAGGACAATTTCCTTGATGATTTTTTTCCCCTAAGGCCCCTTTAAAGGGGGCCCGTTTCCCTAAACCACTGGCCAAAGGGTCACAGGGACCATCCACTTTCCCCCCTTTTTAAAAGGAGCCTTCTTCACTGAACGAAATTCCCCCTTTTTTAAGCAAAGGAGACTCCAAAAAATTCCCCTTCCCCCCCTGAGCGATCAACAAGCTAGACACCCAGACTGAGTAAACCCCCGAGTTTGAGGGAAAAGGGAAAAAAAGGAAAATTTTTTTTTCCTACAACCACGGGGAAAAAAACCCCCCGGGGGAAAATTAAAAAATTTTCAGCGTTTACACAGCATGTCCTCAAATTTAAAGGGGGTTTTAAGCCCAGAATCAAGATCTGTTCTGCAGATCTCTAGGACCTGAGGTCGGCCCGGGACGATTCCTCTCGCAACACTCACAGTGAATGAGTGCTGCAGAAAGTTTACGAAAAGGGTTTGGGGCATTTTTAAAATGAAGTGCCCTGACTTCCAAAATAGAAACATTTTTTTTTCCCTTAAAACGATTTCCCCTTGCGTGCATCAAAACCCGTGTTGTAAAGAGTCACCCAGGGGTTTGGGGGTTTGGGGGTTTTTCCGGTGATCCCTAAAGGGTTTTCCCTTAGCTGGGGGGGAAAGGTTTAAAAAAGGTTTAGTGCGATTGCTTTGAACCATCCTCCCCCCTGCTTCACGGCGGCTCAAAAAACGGATGCAGTATTTTTAAAAAAGTACCTAAGCAGGGGGGGGGTCGGCACGAGAAAGTTCACCCTTTTAATTTTTGGGGGAAAAAACCCCCTTTTTAAAAAAAAATTTTTTTGGGGGAATGTCCCAGGTGGTAAAAGGGGGCCCCTCTCCGAATCCAAGGCTATTCGCTCCCCAGTGTTTTCCCTTTGGCGAAATTTTTAAAAGGGCCTTCAGCTTTTTGAAACCTCGATTGGGGCCCAAAAAAACCCCCTGCCCCATGGGGGGAAATAAAAAGCAAAAAAGGGATTCAAACAATCATCCTCAGGGCTCAATCAGGGGTTTGCCCACATCAAAATTTTTTGGTAAGCAACAAATTTTGTAAGCACCTTAAAATCGTTCAGGGGGGAAAATTTTTTAAGATTGCAAAAAAAAAAAATTCATTGGGGTTAAAAAAACCCCCCCAATTTTTTTAAAGTTCACCGCCAAAACGAAAAAAGGGGGAACTTTGGGGGAACCCCCCTCGGGGCTTTTCGGCAGGAGCCTGGGCTCGCCCCTTAAAACCTCAATCCCCCCTCGCAAAACCTGGGGTCTGTCCCAAAACCCTTGCAAATTTTGATTAGTGAGGTCCTGTAGTTTGTAAAACAGGGTTTTTTAGTCTGTAAACTGAAGGATATTAAACAGTCCCTCCGCAAAGTTCCCCTTTTTGCGGCCCTTTCCCTTTTTTCCCAAACTTTTAAAAACAGGAGTACTGGGGAAAGGGGGGGAGAAAAAAGGGGAAAAAAAAAAAAAAAAAGGGGTTTTACCCGTTGGGGGCCTGCAAAAGAAAAAAAAAATTAAAAGGGAACTGCTCACCTGGGGAAAAATTGTGAGAATTACAACCACTATCAACACAGAAAATTCAACCGGGGAAATTTTATCCCCATTACAGCAGCACAAAAAAAGGGGGAAAAAAAAAAAAAAAAAAACAATAGTGTTTACCCGTGGTAAAAACTGCAAAAAAAAACTTAAGGGAATTGCTCACCTGGGAAAAGGGGGTTTTGAAAGTCCCCAACCACTGTCCCTCACAGAAAAAAAAAACGGAAAACCCGATATCCACAGTTACAGCAGACACAGCCTTTCCCCCCAACCCCCGCAACACTAACTTTTGGCTTTTTGAATCTTGTAAGTTGTAGCATTTTAATAGGTCTTTTCGGGTTTTCGATGAAAAAAACATAGACACAGGTTTGATATAGAAGGTCTTGTTTTTTTCATACAAGTGGCAAAATAGTACACAGGTTTTTTGATACAACCAGGGGAAAAAAGCAGGCCCCAAATAACAAGCTCAGCAAAAAAATCTCCACAACAGGTTCAGGATCTTCTTCTTGTTAACCGTAAGTCCTCAAACGTGGATCTTTTTTGAGCAGGGGGGTTTCCCCCAAATCCCCAGGTTCAGAGTTCCTCAGTAGGGTAGCTGGAGTACAAACCAAGGTTTCCCGGGGGGCATCACATTCACTGCGGTAAATCAGAAGCACGATTTCTCAGGGGGTCTTAAGAAAAACAAAAGGGAGAGAACAGGCGGGAAAATAAAACAAAAAAACCCCCCTATTGACTGAGGGCAAAAAATAGCTGCGAAAAGACAGAAAGAAAAAAGGCTGACGGGAAAAAAAAAGTTTCAAGAACTATACAAAAAAACCTTTTCAGGGCCCTTTTTCCCCGGGGGGCCGGGGGCCCACCTACGGAACTCCGAACAGAATTCCCCCCCCGGGCATCTCCCTGCTATCCTACGTAATTTTGTTTTTCAGAAAGGGGGGACCCACCCCGGGGCAAATTACAAAGCCCCAGAGCCGCAAAAAAATCATCCACTGACTGGAGACCCGGGGGGGCCCGGGAAGAGAGAACGCCCGGGAAATTGGGGGCCCCCTTGAGGCAGAGACTTCCCCCCCTTTTTGATTTTCACCCCCAATGACCGGGGCGCAGCCAAAGTACAATTTACATGCCCCTGGAAAGAAAAAAAAATTTGGGCCCCCCCGCCCTCCAGTAAACCCCCCCCGGGAAGCTTTGGGGGTTCAGTACTTTTTTGCTCTGGGGGTAAAAAAAACTTGGAAAAACTCCCTCGCTCCATGGAAAAATTTCTGCAATGCTGAGCTAGGGGGGCTACGGATCCATGGTGGCGGGGGGAATCTTAAATATGGTCGGTGAAAGTCCGCTGCCCCTTTTAACGGAAAAAACCCGGGGCTATGCTCCCCCAAAAGCTGGGGTGGGGGCTAATCCCCTACCGGGGGTTTCTGTTAAAGGTACAGGGGGTCCGGGCCCCCAGCGAAAACCCCCATCCCTTTTGGGGGAAACCCTAACCCTGAAAAACTAGTCCTAAAAAGGCCCCGGGTTTTTCCCCCACGGGGGTTCAGGAAGGTATCTCCCTTTCCACACACAGATAAAAAAAAAGAACGTAAAGGGGTAAAATAAAAAAACACCTTGCATAAAAAAATACCAATACAAGAGGGAAAAAACGGTGGGGAAGATAACTAAAAAGCGGGGGGGGGAAAAAACCACAACAGGTATTTTTTCTTAACTTCTCAATACGACCGCTCTGTGGTCTGCATGAATGTTTTTAACCCCGACATTTCCCCCCAAGACAGTATAAAAGGGAAAACCCAAATTTTAAAAAAAACATTAATTGCAGCTGGGGGGCTGGTCATTTCCCACAGAGAGAGAAAAAAATGAACTCCCTCAGTCCCGAAAAACACCCAGCACCAAAAACTCAGCTGGCGAATCAGGTGTGCATGGGGACGATCTTCGCAGCCCCCCAAAAACCCGTGACACAAAGGAAGCCCAAAGGCGGGGGAGGGGGTGGGGGCAGGCCCGGGGTGGGGCTAAGAAGCCCAGGGCATAGGGGGGGTAAATGGGGGCAGATCCCGGGGGGGGGCCAAAAGAAGTCCATGGATAGGGAGGGGGGGATGGGGGCAGCCCGGGTGGGGGCCCCCTAGGAAGCCCATGGATAGGGGGTAAATGGGGGCGCAGGTCCAGGGGGGGAAAAAAAGTCCATGGCATAGGGGGGGAGGGGGCAGACCGGGGGGGGGGGTAAAAAATCCATGGCTATAAGTTCTTTTCTCCAGCCCTGGGCCTTTCGCTCAAAAAAAAACCCGTTGCTATCTCCGCTGCTTTCTTTTCCCCCCCCAAGAAAATGTTTTCTCTTCTCCTTCATGGAGGGAAACCCCGGGGAAAAGATGTGAGAGTCCCCAAAATGAGTGCCCCTTCACTGCTGGTTTTTTGGGCAGTGGGAGCGGGGAAATGGGTTTCATCCCTTAGGGCCCCCCTGGTCCAGTTTTGGGGAAAAGTCTTTCCTCCCGGGGGTTTAGCTCTCCCCGTGTGGGGGGATTCGATGGCCAGAGGGGGGGCGCTGAGTCATAAACCGGGTCAGTCTTGCCCTTCGGGGGGCGGGGGGTTTTCCCCGGGGATGGGGGCCAGACGTAGCTCTCTTAGACTCCGGGCTGGTCAGTTTTTGGGGGCTGATGATGTCGTTCTTCCATTTACTGACAACCTTCCTGGCCTTCGTTACCAATTTTTCCCCCTTTGGCTTTTTTCAAAGGGTTTTTTGGGGTTTTGGGTTCTGGTAGGGGTTGGGGGTTTTGGGGGAGCCCGGGTTTTTGGGGGCCTGTTTTTCTGTTTCACCTAAATTGGGGGGGGCTTTATGGTGATGGGAGCTTGGATTGCTTTCCCTTAGGGACCCGGAAACAGTGCCCCTTAGAACCGTTAGGTTTTAAGGGAAAAAGCCCCTCGGGCCCCCGGGGGGGCCCGTTGGAGGGGGCCCCATGGACTTTAGAGGTCTTTTTAGAATTCCAGGGGGGAAAATTTTGTTGGGTGGAACCCCCCTTGACCAGTCCCGGGTAGGGTGAGGACCCCAACTTCACGCCCCAGGGGGTTTGGGGGGAACAGAGTCCCAAGAAATTTTTTAAACCCGACCCTCACTGGGGGGTTTTAGGTAAAAACCCCCCCATGCCCGGAAAAACCCCCCTGTATAAACCCCCTTTACCCCCCGTATACCCCGGGATATACCCCCCTGTTAAAACCCGGGATATACCCCCGTATACCCCCGGGAAAACCCCCCCGTATACACGGGGGTTTCCCCTTTTAACCCGTATTACCCCCCCGAACACGGGATATACCCCCCCTTTTTTAAACCCAAAATACCCCCCGTATACCCGGTATATACCCCCCTGTATCCCGTTTTTACCCCCTGTATAACCCCCGGGGGAAAACCCCCCCCTTTCCCGGTAATACCCCCTTTAAAACCCCCGGGGGAATTTTTCCCCCCCGGTAACCCCCGGGATATACCCCCCTGTTTTACCCGGGGGATACCCCCCCCTTTTGCCCCCGGGGGATACCCCCCCCTTTTCCCGGGGTTTTACCCCCCCCCTTTTCCCCCGGGAAAAAATCCCCTGTTTACCCGGGATATACCCCCCTGAAAACCCAGTATATACCCCCCCGTATAATGGTATATACCCCCCTGTAACCCCCGGGAAAAACCCCTGGGTCCCGGTAAACCCCCCCGTTACCCGGTAAACCCCCCCCCCATCCCCCTATATACCCCCCCGTAAACCCCCGGGTTTTTCCCCCCCCCCTTTTTTCCCCCCGGGAATAACCCCCCTGGGTTTCCCGGAAAAACCCCCCCGTTACCCGGGGGAAAAAACCCCCCTGAAAAACCCTTTTATACTCCCCTTTTAAAGGATTTACCCCCGTAAAAACGGTTAAACCCCCCCCAACCCCGTATATACCCCCTGTATACCCCCGGGTTTTAACCCCCCTGTATACCCGGGGGAAAAAAACCCCCCCTTTTTTCCCTATCCCCCCCTGTTTACCCGGTTTAAACCCCCCCCGTTACCCGGTAATACCCCCTGTATACCCCCCTGGGATCCCAAAATACCCCCCCGTTAAACCCGGGGAAAACCCCCCCCGTTAAAAAGTAAATCCCCCCCGATACCCTATATACCCCCTGAAAACCCCCGGGATATACCCCCCTGTATCCCCCGATATACCCCCCAAAATAAGGGTTTATATCCCCCCTGCCCCCCGGGAATTTCCCCCCGAAACCCGGTATTACCCCCTAAATACCCGGTATAAACCCCTGAAATCCCCGGTTTTCCCCCCCCTGTATACCCTTAAATTATACCCCTGTATAAAAAAAAAATTTACCCCCGGGAAATATACCCCCCTGTCCCCCAAAATGAAAAAAAGGGGAAAAAAAATGGGAGTCCTGGTAAAAAAATTTTTTTTTTAAAAAAAAAAAGAAAAATATTTATTTATTAAATCAAATAAAAAAAAAACACAAGCATATGAAAAAGACATAAGAAAACATTTTTTAGAGGAGAAATATGCAGGGGGAACTTTCCCTTTTTAAATTTTAAAAATTTGACTTTAAAAAACAGGGAAGGGAAAAAACAAAGGGCCCCCCCAAACGGGGATCATAGGACACCTCCCGAGTGGGAAAAAGAAATGCGCCGAAAACCTACTTTTTAAAACCCCCCAAAGTGCCTAAACATGCTTAAAAAAAAAAAAAAAAGCCCCAAAAATTTTTGGAAAATATTCACCCAGAAAAAGATTGGGCAGCGCTGCCTTTTCCCAAAAGCCATGTTTCCCCAATAAAAAAAGAAAAGGGGGAATGCGCACCCCGCCACAGATTAACCCAACGACTTTTCGGGGCTAGCATGCCCAGGGCGCCAGGGGGAAAATTTCGGGGCCCCATATTTGGAAAATTTTTGGGGGGGCCCCCCCTTTGAACTCCCCCAGGATCCCCCCCAGCCCCCCGCCCCCCCCAAAAACGCCCCAAAGCCCCACCGCTCTTTTTTGGGAAAAAACTCCATTCTCAAAACCCCACATTAACAGTTCCCATAAACCAATCACACAAACCAGCAATCTAGTTTTGGCCAAAAGTTTTTTTTAAGCCGCCCCCATAAAACGTTTGGATTTTTTGGGGGCCGGGGGGCCCCACTGTACTGAAACCCTTTTTAAATTTTTTTTAAAAAACCCCCAAAATACAATTTGGTATATTTTATTTTTTTTTCTTTTTAAAACCCCCAAAAAAACACCAAAAAAGGGGGAAAATCCCAAAAACCAAAAGGGACCAAAAATTTCCCACGCAGTGATCGAATAATTTTCACCTCAAGGAACAAATCCCCACCAGCCCAAAATCCCACCACAAAAAAAACCAAATAAAACACTACGGGGGCAAATACCCCAACCCCTTTACCACGACAGTGACCGAATAAAAAGCAATACAAGGAACAAATCCGCCACACCATACCAGCCATATATTTACCATCCATAGTGCCCGAAAACTATCCCCTAATGCCCTTTTACACCCGGGGAAAAAGTCTTTTTTTTTGCGGTCTTTTGTACGTAATACATGATCATGGTGACATTGGTTTACAGAACCCCCTTTTACAGTGTATAAAGCAGGTAAGGAAAAATGACCACCCCTGACCCCTCTAGGTGAAAAACCCCTTTATTTTTGCTTTTCATCTTTCAAACCCGATAGACCCCCATCACTTTTTTCCCGCCCCGGGCTTTTCTCCCGCAGGGGAAAAAAAAGTTAAAGAGCCCCGATTGCAAAAATTACTTATTTTTTTTCCCAATTCTAAATACCAAAAAAAAAATTTTTTTAATTTCCTCAAAATTTAATTTTTTTTTGATTAAAAAATATTTTAAAAAGGGGGAAAACCCCCAAAAAAAGAAAAAAAACAAAACACACCAAGCCCCAAAAAAAAGGGGAAAAAAAAACCCCAAAAAAAATAAGGGGGGGGGTAAACAACCCTATATGGAAACCCAGCCCATATCTACCTTGCCGCGGGGGTTGGCACCCTAGGGGGAAAAGATGTTTGGGGGCCCCCCCCCTAAAAGGGGTTTTGTCCCTAGGTCCCCCAAATTTTTACTAGTCCATAAGGGTACCCCTCCCCAAAAAAAGGGGGGGCCCCAAAAAGAAAAAAAATGAAAAGGGGGGGCACTAATAGGCCCCCAAAAACCCTTAAAAATAAAAACAAGAAAAGGGGGGGAAAGGGGGGCCCTTAAAAGACAGTTGCCGATAAACCCCCCTCGTTGATAATAACCGCGCAAGATGTACAATTTTTTTAAAAAGTTTGCATAATTTTACCCCCGATTTTTTTCATTTTTTAATGAATTAAATTTATAAAGGGAAAAAAACAACTATAAAATTTTTTTAATTCTAGGGAAATGTTTTATTGATATGGTCAAATTTTTAAAAAATGAGAAACCCACGAAACCCTTTTTTCAAATAAGGGCCCCAACGCCAAAAAGAAAAAAAAATGAAATTGGGGTGGTATAAAATTTTTTTTATACGTACTTATTGCCAATTTCCCCCCCCTTTTAAACATCAAACCCCCCAACGCGTTTCGCCAATCTGGCCCCCAGGAGGGGCCCCCGTTTGTGAAGATGGCCCAAGGGGGTTTTTGCGATATAACGCCCATGCCCTGTAATTTCCCCCTTTTTAAAAAAATTTTTGCCTGGAAAACTCCCATTCGTCACGGACCGAAGTTCCACTTAGCAATTAAAATAACAATGTCCCCCGCGTGATGAAAAAGTTTTAAAAATTTTTCAAAATCAATTTGATGAGGGTTGCCTTTTTTATTAATACCAATCTCCAAAACCCCCCATACCCCTTGTGAAAAAAAAAAAACCCCCCCCAAAAAATGATGGGGGGAAACGTCTTTACCGTGGGTGCCGATACCTCATTTCCCGGGGACATCACCCGGGAAAAGAGTAACCCACTGTTTTATTGGGGGCCCCAAAAGCCATGCCCCCCTTTTGGGGAAAAGAACAAGGTACTTCCGGGTACCCCCCTTAAAAACCCGGGGAAAAACAGTTTAAAAAAGTTATATCCGCCCCCAAAATTTGGGATTCCAAAAAGTGTTTTTGGGGGTTTTTTTAATTTAGTATTAAATTATTTTTTGGGTTTTTGAACTGCTTTTTAAAAAAAAAGGGGATATTATGTTTTGTTTTTGGGTAAGTATCTAGAATCCAATTACCACAATCATAAACATAATTCTTTAATAGAAGAAACAATACAAATAGCCCGGCTTACCCAAAATTTTTTTTAAAAAAAGGGCGCCCAAAATAAGGGGAATACAAGGGGGTTTTGGGAGAATAATGATAAGAAAAGATCCAAAAAAAACAGGGGTCCACCACTTGATATGGAACAAAAAACAAACATCTGAAAGGGGCCAATTCTGTACAGTTCCCCCAAAAAAACCCCTTTGGGAGAAAAAGCAGAAATAAAAAAAACGGGGATTGTATTTGTCTTTAAAACCCTTTTTGGCACAACGACTCCATTTTGAACGTCCCCCAAATTTCCCCCTTTTCAAGATAGTTTATAAAATTTTCACCCCCTCTAGGGTACCAGACAATTCATTTTTAAAACCAAACTCATCAAATCACCATTATGGAAACCTCCACAATGTTTTCCCCAAAGGGGGTATCTTTTTTTTTACTAATCCCCCCCCTTTTTCCCCGACTCTCCTCCAAATTCCCTTTTTTTTTTCCCAATGTAATTTTTGGGAAAACGAGCAGGGGGCCATATAGCCCCCCCATTTTTTTGGGTTAAAAAAAATTTCTTTTGAAAAAAAAATTTCCCCTTTTGGGAGGACCCCCGAATACCTTATTTGGCTTTTTTTAATTTTAAAAGAACTGGCAATTCCCAATCTAAAAAAACCCAAAAGGGTCTCCTATCCACCAAACCCCCCGTATTTTGGGCCTACAAAATTGGGTGTACCAACATACCCTTTGGACCCCCCTTTTTTCTAAATGAACCGGGGGAGGGTTTCCCCTTCCCCCTTTAAGATCTGGATCCATTTTGAGGACACCCAAAATTCCCTTGTAAAAAAATTTCCCCCTGATCATCCGATTTTGGATCTCTTCCAACCCCCCCTGTTTTATCTTTTAGTGTTCCTTTTCTTTTCTGAAAGGGTTTTGCGATCTTCTTTCTTACAAACTAAAAAGCAGCTTAATGACATTTTTGGGGTTTTCCCCTTTCCCCAAACCAAAAACATTTTCTTTTGTTTCCCCCTTTTAAAAGGGTTCTGAGATCGGAACATTTTCCTTCTAAGACGGAGGAACTGCCTTTGGGATTCCCTTTCAAGGGGGGGGGGTGATGACTCCCCAAAATGAAAAGGCGTTGGTATAGTGGGTTTTTCGGTAATACTAGTACCAAAACCCCCCCATTTCCCCCTATAGAGGTTTTATCCAAAAAAGGAAACCCCTTTTTATTTTTCTCTGATGAAAAAATAAGCCCCAATCCCATTGTATTCAATTCATGACAAAAGTTTTTAATTCCCCCTTTGTCCCTGCCAAACAATCAAATATCATCTAGACTTACCAGATAGATATTTTTTCTTCCCCCCAATTTGGGTTTTCCCCCCCCAAAAACACGGATTTTCCACCACCCCCGGGAAAAAATTCGCAAGAGGGGGCACAAAAATTCCCCCCTTTGGCTGTTTCCCCTGAGCTGGTGGTAAAAAAATTTGTCACGAACCCCAAAAACTCCAGGCTCCGACAAACAGAGATAAAAAAAAAAATTTTTTGAACGGGGCTCCCCCCTCTTCCCTTCCCCAAAAAGAAAGAAACCATAAAAATGCAAATCGCCCCAGAAAAACCAACAAACGAAATAAAAATTTGTCCCCCCCATTTTCCCCCCTTAAACCCTTCTTCTCCATAGACTTTAAAAAGTTTTTGGGGCCTTGCCCCCCCAAGCACACCCAGAGAACCCGAGTTCGCAGAACCATTTCTTTTTTTTTAAAAAAGATCCCCAAAATTTAAAAAGATAGCCTCGAGGGGCAGATTTGGGCTTTTCACTGCAAAAAAAAATTTTTCTTCACAACCCCCCATAGGGCAATTTCCTGCCAAAAATTTTGGGCCCGTGGGTAACGTTCAAAAGGCCCCCACCACCCCCCTCCTCATACAGGGAAAACTTCGATATCAAAGGGTTTTTAACTTGTGAATTTTTTTTGCCGTATACCCCCTAAAATTTCCCCCCGTGGCTTACTATACAAAGGGGGGACTACTAAACATAAAGGCCCCCAATTTTTCCAAAAAAATAAACCCCCCCTTTTGCTGCAAGAATCTACCCCTCCCCATTCCCCACCTTTTTCCCAAATGGGTCACACCATTCCCAACTGAAATTTCAAATTATGAAACGCCCCCCCCAAACCCAACTGGGGGCAATAGAACTTGAATCAAGAAAAAAAGAGTCCTTTTTGGTTTATACATTGGGACGTTATCATAGGGGTTTGAATAGGGGGGTTTTATCTTTGTCCTTTTAAAAAATGTTTACATTTTGGGTTTAATATGTGGGGTTAAAATTTTTTTATCTGTACTCTCTTTTTTAGCCGTCTCTTTTTGGGTAACAAACCCCTGCCCCTGCCCAAAACCCCGGGAAACACCACCAAGTTTGCCCCCTTAAAAATTTTACCACCATTTGGGGCCCCTTTTTTTTACGAGCACCGATCACGTGATCAATTTCGTCGCCCTAGGGCGGAGCCTATCCTTTACAAAACACCCCTTTGGAAAACCCCCAAAAATTAAAAACCCCGGACTTCCCGGGCCCCGCTCCAAAACACCAAAAACCCCCAAAGGTTTCACCGCCCCTGGTTTTAGCGTCATTTTTACTTCCGGGACAAGGATATATACCACATAGGCAACCCCCCAGGGGCCGCCCTTTTCCCCGGGCACGCCCCAAAACCCACAGACAACGGGGATAGCTCTTAAAAATATAGACTTTAAACCCCCTCTATGCCACAGCTCACAAAAATGGTATAAAAAAACCGGATCCCTCCCCTTTAATTTTTCCCTACACGCATACCAAAAAATTTTTGACCAGACCGCATCCCCCATAGCAATGGTAAGCACACCCCTTTTGTCCAATAAAAAGCCACCAGGGGCCAAAATGGTTAAAACCCAAAATTTTAAAACCCCCCCAAGGGGCATCTATCACGGACTAAATTCCACATTGTGGAAAACTTTTTATTTTAAATTTTTTTTTTATAAAAATTTTTTATCTTTCACTCATCTATGTTCATTTTCTCGGGGGATTGTTATAACACTAGTTTTTACGGTTTTTAATTTTGTGCCATCTACTAAAGGTTTTTTCTCCCTTCCCTTTTAAATATGAGTCTAAAGGATTGTCCAAAAAAAAATGTAAATTTCCAAACCCCCCCTTTTAAATTGAAATCTATATAAGCTTTTCCCCTTTTACTTGTATAATTTTCCCTTTTTTTTTTGGCATTTACCCGGGTTTTTTTTTTGTCAATATATTTGCACATATTGTTTTTTGGTCCTCTACCCCAAATATATTTTTACGGGGGCTAGAAGGCTTTCATTACAGCCCAAACTTTGCCCGGAAAATCAATTTTAAAACCCCTTTTTTTAACAATTTTGTTGATGCCTTGTTTTTTTTTTTTTTATTTGCCCCCCTCCTGTCCCCTTCATTCTGCCCCCAGTCCTGATCTTCATTTTTCCCCCCCCCCTGCCCCGTCTTATTTGCCCCCAGTCCCCCCCCCGTTTTTTCTTCTGCCCCCAGTCCTGTTTCCCCCCCTTTTTTTTTGGGCCCCATTTCCCGACCCTCTTTTTTTTTGCCCCCAGTCCTGCCCCCCTTTTTTTGCCCCCCGTTGGGGCCCCTTTATTCTGCCCCATCCCCGCCCCCCCTTTATTCTGCCCCCATCCTGCCCCGTCTTCATTCCCGCCCCCCTCCCCCCCTCTTTAAATTTTGCCCCCCCCCCTGCCCCTTTTTCATTTGCCCCAGTCCTGCCCCGTCTTTTTTTTTGCCCCATCCCCCCCCGTCTTATTCTGCCCCCATCCTGCCCCGTCTTCATTCGCCCCCAGTCCCCCCCCTCTTAAACTCCCCCCATCCTTCCCCCTCTTCATTCTGCCCCCATCCTCCCCCCTTCCCTTTATTCTGCCCCCCTCCTCCCCTCCCCTTTTTTTTTGCCCCCCGGCCTGCCCCCCTTCATTTTGCCCCCCGTCCTGTCCCGTCTTTATTCTGCCCCCCGTCCGCCCTTTTCATTTCTGCCCCCCTCCTGCCCCTCTTTTTATTTTGCCCCCCGTCCGCGCCCTCTTCATTCGCCCCCATCCTGCCCCGCTTTATTTTGCCCCCCCGTCCCGCCCCTTTTCCCCTTCTGCCCCCCTCCCCACCCCCTTTTTTTTTTGCCCCCCCCGCCCGTTTCTTCTGCCCCCAGCCTTTGCCCCCTCTTTTATTCTGGGCCCCCCTTTCCCGTCCCCTTTTTTTTTCCCCCCGCCCCCGTCTTCAAATTTTTTCCCCATTCCCCCCCCCCCCTCTTCATTTTCCCCGTTTCCCGTCCCTCTTTATTCGGCCCCCCCCCCTGCCCCCTCTTCATTCTGCCCCAGTCCTGCCCCGTCTTTAAATTTTTCCCCCCCCCCCCGCCCCGTCTTTTTTTTTGCCCCCATCCCTGACCCTCTTCTTCTCCCCCCTTTCCGCCCCCTCCTTTTTTTTTCCCCCAGTCCTGCCCCCTCTTTTTCTGCCCCCAGTCCGTCCCCTTTATTTTGGGCCCCCAGTCCCGCCCCGTCCCTTTTTCTGCCCCCATCCCGCCCCCTCTTTTATTCGCCCCCAAGGGCCCCCCGCTTCATTTTGCCCCCCCTCCACCTGGTTTCATTCGCCCCCCTCCCCGCACCCTCTTTAATTTTTCCCCCTCCTGCCCCGTCTTTATTCTGCCCCCAGCCCTGCCCCCCTTTTTTTTTGCCCCCAGTCCTGCCCCGCTTCTTTTTGCCCCCCCCTTTCCCGCCCCCTTTATTTTGCCCCCTTTCATTTGCCCCCACCTGCCCCTCTCATTCTGCCCCCACCTGCCCGTCTTCATTCTCCCCCGTCCCCCGCCCCCCTCTTCATTTTTTGCCCCCCGTCCTGCCCCCCCCCCTTTTTTTTGCCCCCAATTTCCCGCCCCTCTTTATTCTGCCCCCCTTTCCCGCCCCCTCTTCTTCTGCCCCCCTCCTGCCCCGTCTTCATTTTTGCCCCCCGTCCTGCCCCGTCTTCTTTTTCCCCCAGTCCCGCCCCCCCTCTTCATTTTTCCCCCAGTCCTGTCCCCCCCTTTATTCTGCCCCCGTCCTTCCCCCTCTTCATTTTTGCCCCCCCTCCCGTCCCTTTCATTTGCCCCCGTCCTGTCCCTTCTTTATTCTTCCCCCCCTGCCCCCCCTTCATTCTGCCCCCCCGTCCCCGCCCCCTCTTCATTTGCCCCCCCTCCCGCCCCTTTCATTTTTTCCCCCCTCTGCCCCTCTTCTTTTTTTCCCCCGCCCGCCCCCTCTCATTTTTGCCCCCAGTCCTGCCCCGCTCCCTTTTTCCCCAGCCTGGGCCCCACTTCATTCTGCCCCCCTCCCCCCCTCTTCATTTCCCGCCCCCCTCCCCGTCCCGTCTTATTTGCCCCCAGTCCTGCCCCCGCTTCATTTTTCCCCAGTCCTGTCCCGTCTTCATTCGGGCCCCAGTCCACCCCGGCCCCTTTATTCGGCCCCCAGTCCGCCCCGTTTTTAATTCTGCCCCCAGCCCCGCCCCGTCTTCATTCCCCCCCCGTCCTGCCCGTCTTCATTCTCCCCCCAGTCCTGCCCCCCCTTCATTCTGCCCCCAGTCCTCCCCCCCCTTTTATTCTGCCCCCATTTTCCCGCCCCGTCTTAAAATTTTCCCCCCCCCCCCGCCCCCCCTTCATTCTGCCCCCAAAAAAAAAAAACCCCGACTGGCATTTCCCAACTAATGTGAAAAAGGTGCAAACAAAGGGAGTACCCTCATGTAAAACATCCAAAAAAAAGGGGTGCCTCAACTACTAAAGCATGACAACATAATACATGAAATTTTGAATAGCAATATGGCTTTAAAATATAAGAAAAATTTTGGGAAACGCTTATTTAATAAACATTTGGCCAAACTTTTAAACCCCAAAAACCACTAAAGGGGGGTCTCAATTTGGGGTTTACCCCCAACCTAAGGGAAAAATACCTCTATTAGGCTGATTTTCAAAATTTTGGGTGAATATGCCCTCTTCGTAATCCCGCTTTATGGGTAAGTAGGGGGGTGGGGGTTTTAATTTTAAAAAAAAACCCCCCGTGGGGGCGGAGGCTCGGTCAGCAAGCAACATTTTAAAAGACAAAAAACCTGCTGGGGGTTCCAAAATAAAATTTAACTAGGTGCAAACCAAAGGGAGCTACCCCCATGTAAAACATCCAAAAAAAAAGGGGGGGACTCAAGCATACAAAAATGACAACATGAATACATGAAAAATTTTTTTAAAACAAAATGGCTTTGGGGAAAAAAAGGGGAAAAATTTTTAAAAGCTTGTTAAAATTTGGCCAAACATTTTAAACCCAACAACCATCGTCAAGGGGGTTTTCCCCAAATTTTTTTTTAGTCCCCAAAACCCAATGGAACATACCCCTATTACTGATATCGAATTTCTGGGTGAAAAAAGCACCCCCTGTCTTTTGAAAGTTAGCTTGCTGACCGGCACCCCCCCAAACCCGGTGGTTTTTTTTTTAAATTTCACCAGCTCCCCCCCCTTTTCCCCCCAAAAGCAGGCATTACTGACGAGGGGCATATTCACCCAGAAATTTTAAAATTTGCCAAATTTGAGGAATTTTTACATTAGGGTTGGACTCAAAAAGAATTTAACCACCTTGACAAGGTTGTTGGGCTTTTTAAAAAGTTTGGGGCCCAAAAAATTTTTTTACTAAGCTCTCAAAAATTTTTTCCCTTTTATTCCAAAGCCATATTGCTATTCAAAAAATTTTTTTTTATTTTTATTTTTTCATGCTTAGTATGCTTTAGTGCAGCCTTTTTTTTGGGTGTTTTTTCATGAGGGTACTCCCTTTGGGTTGCATAGTTTTTAAAATTTTTCTGGAAGTGCCCGTCAGGTTTTTTGTCTTTTGAATTTTTGCTTGCTTTCCACACCCGCCCCCACCAAAGGGGGGGATTTAATTACACCCTCCCCCTTTAACCATAAAAGCAGGGGGTTTTTTTACAGAAAGGGGCATATTCACCCAAAATTCAGATATCACCTAAAAAAGGGGAAAAGTTTTTATTTGGGTTTGGGCTCAACAGAATTGAGACCCCTTGAGAGGGTTTTTGGGGGGTTAAAAAAAATTTTTCCAAATGTTTATACTAAGCGTCCAAAAATTTTTTCCCTTTTTTTCCCAAAAAAATATTGCAAATTTAAAATTTTATGTATTTTATGTTTTCATGCTTTGTAAAGCTTATCAGCCTTTTTTTTTTGGTTTTTTTAAAGGGTGCCCCTTTGGGGTTTTCCCTTTGTTACATTAGTTGGAAAAACCAGTCATTTTTTTTTTAATGTTTTGCTCGACCGAGCACTCCGCCCCCACCAGGTGGTGTTTTTTTAATTTTTCCAAACTCCCTACTTTACCCCTAAATGCAGGGATTTTTTTACAGGGTGATTTTCACCCAGAAATTCAATTCCCTAAAGAGGTATGTTCAATTAGGTTTTGGGGGGCAACAAATTAAAACCACCTTGAGATGGTTTTTTGGGCTTTAAAATGTTTGGCCCCAAATTTTAAATTTAAACGTCTCAAATTTTTCCTTATATTCCAAAGCCCTATTGCTATTCAAAATTTTTATGATTCTATGTTGTCATGCTTTAGTATCTTTGTGCAGCCTTTTTTTTTTTTTTTTACATGGGGGGGCTCCCTTTGGTTTTCCCTAGTTCACATTATCTGGGAAAAGGCCCCAGGGGGTTTTTTTTTTTTGAATTTTTGCTTGCTGACCAGCACTCCGCCCCCCCCCAGTTTGGGGATTTTAAAAATTTTTCCAGCTCCCCACTTTAAACCCCTTAAAAGCAGGGATTAAAGGGCAGAAAGGGGATATTACCCAAAAAATTTAATAAAACCCCCAAAAAAGGGATGTTCACATTTTTCAGGACTCCCCCAGAATTTTTACCACCTTGACGATGGTTTTTTTGGGGGGTTTAAAAAGTTGGGGGCCCAAAAAATTTTTACTAAGCGCCAAAATTTTTTTCCCTTTTTTTCCCCAAAACCCTTTTTTGCATTCAAAAATTTTTTGTATTTTATGTTTTCAGCCCTTTTGTATGTTTAGGCAGCCTTTTTTTTTTATGTTTTACGAGGGAGCTCCCTTTGGTTTGCCCTATTTCCCCAAATTTCTGGGGGAAAAAGGCCCCGTCAGGGTTTTTTTTTTTTTTAATTTAGCTTTCTGACCCAGCACTCCGCCCCCACCAGGTGGGGGTTTTAATTACACCCCTCCCTACTTTTCCCAAAAGGGGGCATTTCTGACAGGGTCAATTCACCCAAAATTTTAGAAAACACCAAAAAGAGGGGGGGTTCCCCCTTAAAGGGTTGGGGGTCAAAAATTGAACCCACCTTTACGTGGTTGTTGGGGGTTTTAAAAATTTTTGGGCCCAAAAATTTTTTACAAGGTCTCAAATTTTTTTCCCTTTTTTTCCCAAAACCCTATTCTATTCAAAATTTCATGATTCTAAATTTTTTTGCTTTTGTACTTGAGGCGCCTTTTTTTTTGGGGGGGTTTTTCTGAGGGATCCCCCTTTTGGGTTTTTACCTAGTTTTACATTAGTTGGAAGTGCCCCGTCAGGGTTTTTTTTTTTTTTGAAAAGTTTGCTTCTGACCGAGCACTCCCCCCCCCCCCAAAGGGGGTGATTTTAAAATTTCACCATCCCCACTTTTTTCCCCCAAAAAAAGGGGGGTTTTGACAAGGGGCATATTCCCCCCAAAATTAGATTCAGCCAATAGAGGATGTTTTTATTAGGTTAGGGATCAACAGAAATGAGACCCTGCCCAGTCCTGCCCCGTCTTCATTCTGCCCCCAGTCCTGCCCGTCTTCATTCTGCCCCAGTCCTGCCCCGTCTTCATTCTGCCCCAGTCCTGTCCCGTCTTCATTCTGCCCCAGTCCTGCCCCGTCTTCATTCTGCCCCCAGTCCTGCCCCGTCTTCATTCTGCCCCTCCCCCCGCTTCTTCTCCGTCCCGTCTTCATTCTTCCCAGTCCTGCCCCGTCTTCATCTGCCCCAGTCCTGCCCGTCTTCATTCTGCCCCATCGCCGTCTTTTTGCCCGTCCTGCCGTCTTCATTCTGCCCCAGCCTCCCGTCTTCATTCTGCCCAGTCTGCCCCGTCTTCATTCTGCCCAGTCCTCCGTCTTCATTCTCCCCTCCTGCCGTCTTCATTCTGCCCCAGCCGCCCTTTCATTGTCTGCCCGTCCTTTGCCCCGTCCTCCTCATTCTGCCCGTCCGCCGCTTCATTCTGCCCCCAGTCCTGCCCCGTCTCATTCTGCCCATCCTGCCCGTCTTCATTCTGCCCCCGTCCTGCCCGTCTTCTTCTGCCCAGTCCTGCCCGTCTTCATTCTGCCCAGTCTGCCCGTCTTCATTCGCCCCAGTCCTGCCCCGTCTTCTTCTGCCCCAGTCCTGCCCGTCTTCATTCTGCCCCAGTCCTGCCCGTCTTCATTCTGCCCAGTCCCCGTCTTCATTCTGCCCCAGTCCTGCCCGTCTTCATTCTGCCCCCAGTCCTGCCCGTCTTCATTGCCCCAGTCCTGCCCGTCTCATTCTGCCCCAGTCTGCCCGTCTTCATCTGCCCCATCCTGCCCCGTCTTCATTCTGCCCCCAGTCCTGCCCCGTCTTCATTCTGCCCCAGTCCTGCCCGTCTTCATTCTGCCCCAGTCCTGCCCGTCTTCATTCTGCCCCCAGTCCTGCCCCGTCTTCATTCTGCCCCGTCGCCCGCTCATTCTGCCCCGTCTGCCTTCTCTTCTGCCCACCCGCTATTCGCCCAGCCTGCCGCTCTCTGCCCATCTGCCTCTCTGCCCATCTGCCTCTCTGCCATTCTTCCCCATCTCCCTCTCTGCCCAGCCGGTCTTTGCCCCACGCCGTATTCCCCTCGCCTCTCATCTCCCTCCGCTCTTCTGCCGTCCTGCCTCTTATCCCCTCTCCCCTCTGCCCCGCCCCGTCTCGCCCAGTCCCTCATTCGCCAGTCTCCCTCTTTGCCACCGTTTCTCTCCAGTCGCCGTTCATCTGCCGTCGCCTTATTCGCCATCGCCGTCTCATTCTGCCAGTCGCCTTCTCGCCCACTCCTTCATTCTGCCCATCCTGCCCTCTTCATTCGCCCAGTCTGCCGCTTCATTCTGCCCCAGTCCGCCCGTCTTCATTCTGCCCAGTCCTGCCGTCTCTCGCCCCCCGTTCACCCATCTGCCTCATTTGCCAGTCGCCGTCTATCCCATCCTCCGTCTCATTCTGCCCCCTCCGTTCATTTGCCCTCCTGCCGTCTTATTCTGCCTCGCCTCTTCTTCGCCAGTCCTCCTTATCCACCTGCCGTCATTCGCCCCGTCGCCTTCATTCCAGTCCCCTTTCATCGCCAGCCTGCGTTTATTGCCCAGTCCGCCCCTCTCATCTGCCCCCTGCCCCGCTCATCTGCCCCCGCTGCCGTCTCTGCCCTCCGCCGTTTTCCTCTCCGCTCATCTGCCCCAGTCCTGCCTCTTTTGCCCATCTGCCTTCTTGCCAGTCTTGCCCCAGTCCTGCCCGTCTTCATTCTGCCCCAGTCCTGCCCGTCTTCATTCTGCCCCCAGTCCTGCCCCGTCTTCATTCTGCCCCCAGTCCTGCCCCGTCTTCATTCTGCCCCCAGTCCTGCTCCCGTCTTCATTCTGCCCCCAGTCCTGCCCGTCTTCATTCTGCCACCAGTGCTGCCCCGTCTTCATTCTGTCCCCAGTCCTGTCCCGTCTTCATTCTGTCCCCAGTCCTGCCCCGTCTTCATTCTGCCCCAGTCCTGTCCCGTCTTCATTCTGTCCCCAGTCCTGTCCCGTCTTCATTCTGCCCCCAGTCCTGCCCCGTCTTCATTCTGTCCCCAGTCCTGTCCCGTCTTCATTCTGTCCCCAGTCCTGCCCCGTCTTCATTCTGCCCCCAGTCCTGCCCCGTCTTCATTCTGCCCCCAGTCCTGCCCCGTCTTCATTCTGTCCCCAGTCCTGCCCGTGTTCATTCTGTCCCCAGTCCTGCCCCGTCTTCATTCTGCCCCCAGTCCTGCCCCGTCTTCATTCTACCCCCAGTCCTGCCCCGTCTTCATTCTGTCCCCAGTCCTGCCCCGTCTTCATTCTGTCCCCAGTCCTGCCCGTCTTCATTCTGCCCCCAGTCCTGCCCCGTCTTCATTCTGCCCCCAGTCGTGCCCCGTCTTCATTCTGACCCCAGTCCTGCCCGTCTTCATTCTGCCCCCAGTCCTGCCCGTGTTCATTCTGCCCCCAGTCCTGCCCCGTCTTCATTCTGTCCCCAGTCCTGCCCCGTCTTCATTCTGCCCCCAGTCCTGCCCCGTCTTCATTCTGCCCCCAGTCCTGCCCCGTATTCATTCTGCCCCCAGTCCTGCCCGTCTTCATTCTGCCCCCAGTCCTGCACCGTCTTCATTCTGCCCCCAGTCCTGCCCCTATTCATTCTGCCCCCAGTCCTGCCCCGTCTTCATTCTGCCCCCAGTCCTGCACCGTCTTCATTCTGCCCCCAGTCCTGCCCCGTCTTCATTCTGCCCCCAGTCCTGCCCCGTCTTCATTCTGCCCCAGTCCTGCACCGTCTTCATTCTGCCCCCAGTCCTGCCCGTATTCATTCTGCCCCCAGTCCTGCCCCGTCTTCATTCTGCCCCCAGTCCTGCCCGTCTCCATTCTGCCCCAGTCCTGCCCCGTCTTCATTCTGCCCCCAGTCCTGCACCGTCTTCATTCTGCCCCCAGTCCTGCCCCGTCTTCATTCTGCCCCCAGTCCTGCCCCGTCTTCATTCTGCCACCAGTCCTGCCCCGTCTTCATTCTGCCCCCAGTCCTGCCCGTCTTCATTCTGCCCCCAGTCCTGCCCCGTATTCATTCTGCCCCCAGTCCTGCCCCGTCTTCATTCTGCCCCCAGTCCTGCCCCGTCTTCATTCTGCCCCCAGTCCTTTCTCCTCACGTTGCCGCGTTCCAGCGGCGAGGGATCCACACTGAAGAGAAAGCGCGCTGACGTCAGCTGCCAGCCTCCGATTGGCTGGCAGCGTTAACTATTACCGTGCGGGCCCGCACCGTAATAGAGTAACTGAACCTGCGTCCTGGACTCAGGTTCAGTTACTTGAGCGGCAGAATCCTGCCGCTGGGGGCGGGGCTGTGGGGCTCGATCGGTAGGTGACGGGGCCCGGTGCGGGCCCCCTCTGCTGATCGGGCCCCATACGCCAGTCAGGGCTGTAATGCCCTGATGGCGGCCCTGAGCATGCCACTTTTTCCCCTTGTGACTTTTTTTTTTTTTTTTGAAGCATGTTCAGGCACTTTGTGGTTAACATGTAGGTAGCTACAGCAGCGCATTTCTTTTTCCCACTGCGGGAGGTGCTCCATATGACTCCCTGTTTGGGGCTGCCATTTGTTTATTCCACTGCCACTGTTATTAATGTCATTGATATTAACAGGAACGCATTCCCCCTGCATATGCATCCGTCCTATGTATGTGTTTCTTATGTCTTTTTCATATGATCTTGTGTTACTTTTTTATACGATTTATATAAATAAATATTTACTATTTTTTGCTAAAAAATCCTTTTTCACCAGTGACTCCTATTTTCTCCTTTATGTCATTATGCTATTATGAGTGGTGACTTCTGGTCACACACATGTGTGGTGTGACCCACATATATTCTACCAATGCGGCTGTATTTGGTTAAACCCCTGTATACACAGTATATCCCCCCTGTATACCCGGTATATATCCCCCCTGTATACCCGGTATATATCCCCCCTGTATACCCGGTATATATCCCCCCTGTATACCCGGTATATATCCCCCCTGTATACCCGGTATATATCCCCCTGTATACCCGGTATATACCCCCCTCTATACCCGGTATATATCCCCCCTGTATACCCGGTATATATCCCCCCTGTATACCCGGTATATATCCCCCCTGTATACCCGGTATATATCCCCCCTGTATACCCGGTATATACCCCCTGTATACCCGGTATATATCCCCCTGTATACCCGGTATATATCCCCCTGTATACCCGGTATATATCCCCCCTGTATACCCGGTATATATCCCCCCTGTATACCCGGTATATATCCCCCTGTATACCCGGTATATATCCCCCCTGTATACCCGGTATATACCCCTTGTATACCTGGTATATACCCCCCTGTATACACAGTATATACCCCCCTGTATACCCGGTATATACCCTGTTTACCCGGTATACACCCCCCCTGTATACCCGGTATATACCCCCCCTCTATACCCGGTATATACCCCCTGTATACCCGGTATATACCCCCCTGTATACACAGTATATACCCCCCTGTATACCCAGTATATACCTCCCCTGTATACCCGGTATATCCCCCCGTATACCCGGTATATACCCCCCGTATACCCGGTATATACCCCGTATACCCGGTATATACCCCCTGTATACCCGGTATATACCCCCCTGTATACACAGTATATACCCCCCTGTATACCCAGTATATACCTCCCCTGTATACCCGGTATATCCCCCCGTATACCCGGTATATACCCCCGTATACCCGGTATATACCCCCGTATACCCGGTATATACCCGCCCACCATTCCTAGGAGTAAGAAGCAATGAAGATGAGCTCCTGAATTTCCATCACTTTATACCTTGTAATGAGCCAACTGTAAAGGGTATGCCACACTAAACAAGAACGCTAACGAGATCGCTAAAAAACGTCACTATTTAGCGATCTCGTTAGCGACCTCGTTGTGTGTGGCATGTAGCAACGACGTGGCCCCTGCTGTGATCTCGCTGATCGTTCACTAGAGTTCTGGACCGTATTTTGATCGTTGGCGTCCCGCTGGTGAGCTTATATCGCTGTGTCTGGCACCTTTTGTGAGCGATGTGCGCTGTTTTTTACATCGCAATGACCGCCAAAGTCGTTAATGAGATCGCTAACCGCTTATGCGTCGTTAACGAGATCGTTAAGTTTGACAGCTACTAGCGACATTAAAACGATCACAAAAACGATCGCATTAGTATGCGTCGTTATCGTGATCGTTAGCGGGAGCGTTTAGTGTGGCAGTACCTTAAGACAAAACCTGGAAAAAAAATCAACTCCGTGGGACAGAAAAGGGACCTGGACTAAGCTGGACTTTGGATTTTTATGAAAGAGGAAGAAATAGAGGATTTAAAGGACAAAGCAAGAATCTCTTGGAGGACAGACTGCACACAGGCAGCATTCATCTGACATCCAGAGACCTGAGCATCCAAAGGTAGGACCATTCTGCAACCCCAAAACAATCCATAGACTTCCTACAAATCTATCTTCTTAGAAATAAGGATTATAATTACTATATAACCACAAAAATGGAAAACACAAATTTAGAAGTAATTGGGCAAAGCACATGGCTGGAGACACAGCACACCAGGGGGTCAGATATGGAGACACCACAGGGGCAGAAGAGCAGTAAAGTCAGCAAAGGAAAAGCAATGAGGGAGAATCCAGAAACCCTATATTCTGATTACACTAAAGATGAAGAAAAAAGGAGAACCAACGTGGTATTCCGCACAGACCATCTCTCAGCCTGGCACACCGCCCTGTGCAAGCAGTATAAACATACATCTCAGTGCAACACTAATAATGGCCGGCAGATTAAAATTAAAAGCAAAGCAGAAGATGACACCAACTCACTCACCATAACTCTGTACAACACTGGCACCGTCATGGTGCAAGGGACTGAGGACAATCTGCAGCAGTTTGAAAACCATTTTACTGATATCAGAGAAAAGGCACAAATCCTTAAAAAGCAACCTCCAGAGGCCATTTCTAATGCTCACATATCTACAGAGAAGACCTCCAGGGACAGCTCCTCTACCCCCAACACTTCACACCTCTCCCCTGAGAACATCAGAGACTCTCTATCTCAATTAGAAGGAGACTTGGTTCAAATTAAGGAAGAACTTCAAAGAAACTCACATAGAAATGCAAATGACCAAGCAACAAATGAGATCAATAAGCTGAAATGTGAGTTCAAGTCAGCTCTCCAGAAAATAAGAGAGGAAATGAGCGAATTACAAAATGACAATGAAAGGCTCAGAAAGGAGATAGCAGAACTCAAAACACAGAGTCCTCAATGTCTGACCCAGCAGGGGCAATGGGAACAACCCAGAGAGCAGACAACATGGCCTCCACTGACCAGAATGTGGAGACGCCAAACAACAACACAGCAATAACCAACAATATGAACAATCCTGAAACCAAGAAAAGTGAACCAGCGAGAAGAGAACCAACCACCAGCAAAGCCAGCATCACAGACCCCCACCATCAGCCACTTAACCCATCCCAGACACGACAAAGCCCTGATATCGTCCTAATAATGGACTCAAATGGGAAGTACCTAAATGCACAACGGCTATTCCCAGGAAAACGGGTCAGAAAAATCCACTGTGCAACTATTGAACAGGTGACAGAGGTCATCAATAATCCACGTTTTACCAACCCAAACCATATCATTATACACACAGGTACAAACAATCTGCCAGACCAGCACCAGCAGATCGCAGGACAACTGGCCCAACTAGCAAAGACGGCAAAACTAAAATTCCCAGACAGCAAAATCATTCTGTGATCTCTGCTCCCAACAAAGGACATATCCAGGCAAACCACCCAAAGCATCAATATGGAACTGACAGAAAAGGTCAAGACTGTCCCAAACGTGACCCTGGCACAACACCTTTCCATAAAACACCATCACCTATATGATAATAAGCACCTCAACAAACAAGGGGTCAGCCTCCTGGCCAAAGAGCTGAAAGACATCGTACTAAACAGAGGACCCAGGCCTGGATTCAACAGTAACCAACATCACACCGAAAGACCCCTAACAATAAAAAGACAGAAAACCCCAATCCTATCTCCAGAAGCTGGAAACAAAGCTCTTCACCCAAAATCAGACCATCAGAGGAAGAGACCTCCATGGAGGGGTCCACCGACCCCACACAGATACACACAGAGCAGAGATATGGATGAGGTAAAGACCCTGCTCAGCGCACTATGCAGGAAACTAATGTGACTGGATGGAACCAAGCACACCTACAAAACAGTCAGAAATCCAGTTTGTCCTACACAGCCATACTCATTACAAGGTATATACACACAAGATAAATAGAAAAATGACTTCACTTACAATCAGCAGCTGGAATATTCAGGGTCTCAACACCTCGACCTTTGGATGTAAAACAAATGACCCTGACTTTATACAAAGACTGAAAAATATAGACATCCAGATCCTCCTGGAAACATGGACCAGAGCCGAAAACGAATCCCTGGTGCCCATTGGATACAGGGAAATCTCCGTCCCTGCCCTGAAAAATAAAAACATCAAACAGGGCCGGAGCTCAGGAGGAATACTGATCTGGTATAAAGACGAGCTCCACCAATACATCAAACCGGTGAAGAGAGGAAGCAGCCACATATGGATCAGGATCAGCAGCTCCATCCTCACCTCTCAGTCTGATGTCCACCTCTGCGCCACCTATATACCACCGCCAGAGTCCCCCTACTTCAATCCAGAGAGCTTTGAGATCTTACAAAGAGAAGCCGCCCACTATCAGGCCCTGGGCAAAGTTCTTATCTTTGGGGACCTCAACGCAAGAACAGGGAGAGAAAACGACTTCCTGACCACGGATGGGAACATCTACATATTTGGAGCAGAGAATGACGGCCAAGACTCAGTACACACAGAGAGAAACAGCTATGACAGTACAGTCAACAAAAGTGGTAAAAAGCTCCTGAACATATGTAGAAGTTTAGGACTTCATATTCTTAATGGACGTACCAAAGGAGACTCTTTAGGGAGGTATACACTAAACTCCCATGTAGGGAGGAGTGTAGTAGATTATGCCATTACAGATATGAACCGGGCAAATATCAGCGCCTTCATAGTCACCCCACAAACGCACCTGTCAGACCACAGCCAACTTCTTCTGTACTTGAAATCTACAGAGAAACCATCCACTCAAAAGCATAGCACAGCATAGCGGCCTCTTCAACCGGCCTCCATCCTATAAATGGTCCAAAACGTCGGCATTAAAGTATAAAGAGGCTCTCAGCAGACCCGAAATACAGCGGATGCTCCACCACTTCTACAACCACGAGTACCAGCCTAACCCAAAGGGAGTGAGTCAAGCTACAAAAGACCTCAACAATATATTCTATGCAATGGCCAGACTGTCCGACCTTAAAAAAGTTGACTACAAGAGACCAAAAGAAAAACAGATCAATAGTTGGTTTGACAGAGAATGTAAAGCCGTACGGAAGACCCTGAGAACAGCCTCAAACAAGAAACACAGAGACCCCAACCACCCTGGTCTGAGGGAAGCCTATGAAACCATACAAAGGCAGTACAAAACCATCCTCAGGAGGAAGAAGCAGAGTTACATCTCTACCAAGCTTAACCAACTCCAAGATGCACTTCAAGACAATTCCTTCTGGGAACTATGGAACCACATGGGCACAAAAGACAAGAAAAACAACATCCATATCCAAAATGGCAACATCTGGCTCCAGTACTTCAGAGACCTCTATAAAGACATCCCAAAGGAAGAACTAAACCAAGAACAGGAAAACATAATGGCAAAACTAAAAGCAATGGAGGAAAAAGTAAAAAATTTCCAAAACCCCGTGGATACACCTATTACATTACAGGAAGTAGCAGAGAGAATCTCTTCCATAAGATGTAGAAAAGCCGGTGGCCTGGATGGAATCCTACCAGAAATGCTGAAGTACAGCCCACCAGAAATACAGGCTGCAATGGTTAAACTCTTCAATATTGTGCTAAGTGCCGGCTACTTCCCTCGTACCTGGAACCAAGGCCTCATCACACCCATCCACAAGAATGGGGGCAGGCATGACTAAGCCAACTACAGAGGCATATGTGTCAGCAGCAACCTGGGGAAACTGTTCAACAGCATCCTGAACAAGAGGATCCTCAGTTTCCTCACCGAACATAACATCCTCAGCAAGAGCCAAGTGTCACGCGGTCTTATGATATGTGTACGATGTCAGTAAACTATTCTTAAAAGAACAACACTCTATACAACATATAGATTAGCAACATCAGCATGTAAATATAGAATAGATTTACCTGACACGATATCCGTTGAACTCAGGGTTAATCTTGAGGACTTGATACACTGTCACAGGAAAGAGGAGGACCGGGGTCTAACCTGACCCTAAACTGGGGTCCTAACTAATCCCTCACCTTGGAGGTACTGATAATGGTTCAGAGGTCCAAGTCTCCAGCCTAACCCTGTCTCCTATCAGTCCCTGAACCCTGTAATCAGTCCTAAGAAGGATTCTGATTACCACCAAAGGGATATGGGCTGATCTCTGCTAAATACACAGATTAGACATATAAGACAGACTGGAGAAAACACAGACTTGCATACACACTCAAACACAGAAGGAACATAAATGATCTGGGATATTAAACTCTAAGCAAGGTGAGCTTAAAACAACTAAGGAGCTCTTTAACTTAAGTCTATACAGATACAATCCTATCTGTGGTCTGCATGAAGAATTTCACTGGCAACTCCCAACACAGACAACCAGAGATTTAAAGGAAACCAATCAACAAATAATTAATTGCAGCCGGGAGAAAACTGCACTCAGTCCCAGAACTGAGCACAGACAGAATTAACTCCCTAACTGCCAAACACAAAGAAACAGCAACTCAGCTGTGAGAAGTCAGAATGTGCAACCGCGACGATCTTCGTGGCGATGCACACATGACAGTACCCCCCTTCTACGAGGGGCCTCCGGACCCTCAGGGCCAGGTTTGCCCGGGTGAGTTCTGTGGAAGGTCCGCACCAAACGATCTGCGTTAATGTCAGACGCAGGAACCCACGTCCTCTCCTCTGGACCATACCCCTTCCAATGCACCAAGTACTGAAGGGACCGGCGATTCAGACGTGAGTCAATGATCTTTGACACTTGAAACTCCAAGTTACCATTGACCACCACTGGAGGAGGAGGTAGAGGTGATGGTATGACTGGTGCCACGTACCTCTTAAGTAATGACTTGTGGAACACATTATGAATTTTAAACGTAGGAGGGAGGTCCAGACGAAATGCCACAGGATTAATTATGGAACTGATCCTGTACGGCCCGATGAATCTGGGGCCCAGCTTCCAGGAGGGAACTTTAAGTTTTATATTCCTGGTAGACAACCATACCAGATCGTTCACATTAAGATCTGGACCAGAAACTCTCCTCCTATCAGCCATACGTTTATAACGGTTCCCCATAGCACTCAGATTATTCAATACACCTCTCCACACTGAAGCAAGTGACGACGAGAAACGCTCCTCCTCAGGAACCCCAGAAGGGCCCCCCCCATTGAATGTACAAAACTGGGGATGAAAACCATATGCCCCAAAAAACGGGGACTTACCAGTGGACTCGCTCCGCCTGTTGTTAAGAGCGAACTCTGCCAGAGGCAAGAAAGAAGACCAGTCCTCCTGGTTCTCTGAGACAAAACACCGAAGATAAGTCTCTAGGCTTTGATTCAGACGCTCTGTCTGACCATTGGTCTGCGGATGAAAAGCCGAGGAAAATGACAATTGCATCCCCCGACGTAAACAAAATGCCCTCAAAAACTTGGACACAAACTGAGACCCCCTATCTGACACTACATCAGAAGGCAACCCATGAAGTCTCACAATCTCCCCAATGAACACCTGCGCCAGAGTTTTAGCATTAGGGAGGGCAGGAAGAGCAATGAAATGTGCCATCTTACTGAACCTGTCAACAACCACCAGTATGACAGTCTTCCCTGACGACTGAGGAAGGTCCGTGATGAAGTCCATAGACAAATGAGTCCATGGACGCTCCGGAAGTTTCAAGGGTAAGAGGGTCCCTGACGGACGGGTATGAGGGGTCTTAGAGCGAGCACAAACCCCACAGGTTGCGACAAAAGTTAAAACATCTTTATTAACGTTAGGCCACCAAAACCGGCGAGAAAGGAGATCTAAAGTAGCCTTACTCCCTGGATGTCCTGCTAAAGCAGAATTATGATGTGCCTCAATAACCTTTTGTCTCAACTGATTTGGGACAAACAGTCTCCCTGGAGGTCCTGCAGGGGCGTCCCCCTGAGCCTCTAACACCTCCTCCTCAAGCTCAGAACATACAGCCGACACTACCACCCCCTCCTGAAGGATAGGAATCGGGTCATCCATTTTCCCGGCCCCTGGGAAACTGCGAGACAAGGCATCCGCCTTAACATTCTTAGATCCAGGGCGATAAGTGACAACAAAATTAAACCTGGTAAAAAACAACGACCATCGAGCTTGTCTGGAATTCAGACGCTTAGCGGATTCCAAATACAACAGGTTCTTGTGATCAGTAATGACGGTGACCGGGTGGACTGCCCCCTCCAAAAAGTGACGCCATTCTTCAAAAGCCAACTTAATGGCCAAAGTTCCCTATTGCCGATATCATAATTCCTTTCGGCGGACGACAATTTTTTAGAAAAGAAAGCGCACGGATGCCATTTACCAGGGGACGGACCCTGGGACAATATTGCACCCACCCCTACGTCAGACGCGTCCACCTCCACAACGAACGGCTGTGATGCATCTGGTTGGATGAGAACGGGTGCCGAAGCAAAACATTTTTTCAAAGAGGAAAAAGCTTGGCAAGCTTTGTCCGACCATTTAGAAAAATCCGTCCCTTTTCTTGTCATGTCAGTGAGAGGTTTGACAACAGATGAGAAATTACAAATAAATTTCCGGTAGTAGTTAGCAAACCCCAGAAAACGCTGCAGAGCCTTAAGATCCTCTGGCTGATCCCATTCAAGCACTGCTCTCACCTTTTCAGGGTCCATACGGAAACCGGAGGCTGACACCAAGAAACCCAAAAACTGAAGTTCCTGTACGGCGAATACACACTTTTCCAGTTTGGCGTATAGTTTATTGTCTCGCAAGATCTGCAACACCTGTCTCACATGCTCCTGGTGAGACACAAGATCTGGTGAGTAAATTAAAATGTCATCCAAATATACGACCACAAACAGCCCCACCAGATGACGAAAAATGTCATTAACAAAATGTTGGAATACTGCTGGTGCAGTAGTCAGACCAAAAGGCATGACAAGGTTCTCATAATGTCCCTCCGGCGTGTTAAACGCCGTTTTCCACTCATCCCCTCTTTTATCCTAATCAGATTATACGCCCCCCTGAGATCCAATTTAGAGAACCATTTGGCGCCAACAATTTGATTGAAGAGATCAGGAATCAGAGGGAGTGGATACGGATCTCGAACAGTAATCCGATTAAGTTCGCGGAAATCCAAGCAAGGGCGTAGGCCTCCATCTTTTTTCTTCACAAAGAAGAACCCGCGGCCACTGGGGAAGATGAAGGTCTAATATGCCCTTTGGCCAGACTTTCCGAAATATAATCTTTCATAGCCTGCCTCTCAGGACCAGAAAGGTTATATAACCTAGCTTTAGGTAACTTAGCATCAGGAAGTAAATTAATAGAGCAGTCATACACGCGATGAGGAGGCAACTCCTGACACCCCCTCTCAGAGAACACATCCCCAAAGTCCTCCAAAAAAGGAGGCAAAGTACTAGGCACGACCGCACTGATGACTGTGTTCATGCAGTTACTTTTGCAAAACTCCCCCATTGGCTTATATCTCTGGACTGCCAATTAATCACAGGGTTATGTTTAACCAACCAAGGAAGTCCCAACACAATAGGAGTAGGTAGACCCTCCAACACATAACAAGATAATAGTTCCCTATGTATTGCCCCTACCCGAAGGTCAATGTTATGAACCTCATGAACAAAGCTACCTTGGCCGAGAGGCCTGGCGTCAATGGAGAATATAGGGATCGGTTTGACCAATACACTCAGATGCATACCTTGAGCCTGAGCAAACTGAGCGTCAACCAGATTAGCCCCGGACCCACTATCAAGAAGAACAGAAAATCTCTCCACTCTCGTACCAACCACCACCTCCACTGGTACAAGGAACTGAGAAGAACTAGCGGACGAAATACATACTCCCAGGTTGTCGTCCACCACACAACCTGGGATTAACAGTTTTCCGGCGACTTTTTGCTCAACAAGGCACGGGATGGACATCCCCAACAAAATGTCCCTCTTTCCCGCAGAAGAAACACCTTCTAGTCCTGCGGCGTACCGCCAATCCCCTCCTACGAAATGATGTCCCTCCCAACTGCATAGGCTCCTCCGAACAGACAAGGGGAACCTCAACATAAGGGACTTTAGTAGTAGGTGGAGTAACAACAGGGGGCGGAGTTACCTCGCACCTCTCCCGGAGCCGTCTATCAGTACGGATAGCTAGGGCCATAGCAGCCTCCAGTGATGGAGGAGAATCATACTGAGCCAAAACATCCTTTAATTTGTCAGAAAGCCCATGACAAAACTGGCTCCTAAGAGCTGGGTCATTCCACTGAGTATCTGTGGCCCATCTATGGAACTCAGAAGCAAATTCCTCCGCCGGACGATCTCCCTGCTGTATCTTACGTAATTTTGTCTCAGCAAGAGAGACCCGATCTGGGTCATCATATACCAAACCCAGGGCAGTAAAAAATCGATCTACTGACTGTAGAGCCGGGGATCCCGGAGGAAGGGAGAAGGCCCAGGATTGAGGGTCCCCTTGTAGGAGCGAGATAACAATTCCCACTCTCTGCTCTTCACTCCCTGATGATCGAGGCCGAAGCCGAAAATACAATTTACATGCTTCCCTGAAGGTAAAAAATTTGTCTCGCCCACCAGTGAACCTGTCCGGGAGAGCTACTTTAGGTTCAAATCTGGTTTGCTCCGAGGGAGACAAAACTTTGGACTTAATGTCCGTCAGCTCCATGGATAATCCCTGCAACTGCAGAGCCAGCTGGGCTACTGGATCCATGGCAACTGGGAATAATTTTATGGGCCAGTGAAAATGTCACGCGGTCTTATGATATGTGTACGATGTCAGTAAACTATTCTTAAAAGAACAACACTCTATACAACATATAGATTAGCAACATCAGCATGTAAATATAGAATAGATTTACCTGACACGATATCCGTTGAACTCAGGGTTAATCTTGAGGACTTGATACACTGTCACAGGAAAGAGGAGGACCGGGGGTCTAACCTGACCCTAAACTGGGGTCCTAACTAATCCCTCACCTTGGAGGTACTGATAATGGTTCAGAGGTCCAAGTCTCCAGCCTAACCCTGTCTCCTATCAGTCCTGAACCCTGTAATCAGTCCTAAGAAGGATTCTGATTACCACCAAAGGGATATGGGCTGATCTCTGCTAAATACACAGATTAGACATATAAGACAGACTGGAGAAAACACAGACTTGCATACACACTCAAACACAGAAGGAACATAAATGATCTGGGATATTAAACTCTAAGCAAGGTGAGCTTAAAACAACTAAGGAGCTCTTTAACTTAAGTCTATACAGATACAATCCTATCTGTGGTCTGCATGAAGAATTTCACTGGCAACTCCCAACACAGACAACCAGAGATTTAAAGGAAACCAATCAACAAATAATTAATTGCAGCCGGGAGAAAACTGCACTCAGTCCCAGAACTGAGCACAGACAGAATTAACTCCCTAACTGCCAAACACAAAGAAACAGCAACTCAGCTGTGAGAAGTCAGAATGTGCAACCGCGACGATCTTCGTGGCGATGCACACATGACACCAAGCAGGGTTCATGCCAAACCACCGCACCACTGACCACATCTATACCCTGCACAGCCTCATTCAGAGACATGTCCACAATACAAAGAACGGAAGATATACGCCTGTTTCGTGGACTTTAAAAAGGCCTTCGATTCGGTGTGGCACCCGGGCTTATTCCTGAAACTGCTGGAGAGCGGAATAGGAGGAAAGACCTACGATGTTATCAAAAGCTCCTACACCGAGAACCTCTGCAGTGTGAGTGTGAACGGTAAAAGAACGGCTTATTTCCAGCAGAGCCGTGGAGTCAGACAAGACTGCAGCCTAAGTCCAACGCTCTTCAACATTTACATCAACGAGCTGGCTACCGCTCTGGAATCTTCCACAGCACCAGGTCCCACCCTCCACGACACCCAGGTGAAATTCCTGCTGTATGCAGATGACCTGCTGCTTCTGTCACCAACTGAGAAAGGCCTCCAAGACAACCTGAAAATCTTACAGAAATTCAACTCCACCTAGGCACTACCGGTCAACCTAAAGAAAACCAACATCATGGTGTTCCAGAGGAGAAAGAGAAAATTAGACCAGCACCCTTCATTTGTCCTCAACAACTGCGCCCTTACAGGAACAGACAAATATACCTACCTGGGCCTAGAGATTCACCGGTCAGGAAGCTTCAAACAAGCCATAGAGACCTGAAAGACAAGGCATGTAAACTTCTATGGCATCCGAAGGAAACTCTACCATCTGAAACCACCAGTGAGGGTCTGGTTAAAAATCTTCGACTCTGTCATCGCCCCAATCCTCCTGTATGGCAGTGAAGTCTGGGGTCCTCACACCTACCCCGACTGGTCAAGGTGGGATTCCAGCCCAACAGAAATATTCCACCTGGAATTCTGCAAGCACCTTCTCCAAGTCCATCGGAGCACCTCCAACAGTGCCTGCCGGGCCGAGCTGGGCAGATTCCCTCTACACCTAATGGTTCTAAAGAGGGCACTGTCATTCCAGGCTCATCTACATAGGAGCAATCCAAGCTCCCATCACCATAAAGCCCTGACACACGTAGGTGAAACAGAAAAACTAGGACCCTCGGAACAGCTCACCCAAACCCAACCTGACCAGAACACCAATCACAACAACCTGACAAAAGCCGAAATCAGGAAGATGGTAGACGAAGGCCAGGAGAGGTATGTCAGTGACTGGAAGAACGACATAATCAGCTCCCAGAAACTGACCATGTACCGGAGTCTACAGAGAGACTACAGTCTGGCCCATACCTGGAGAAACTCCCAGACCCCAGAGACCGCCAGATCCTGAGCCGGTATAGACTCAGCGCCCACAGTCTGGCCATCGAATCCGGCCGACACAGGCAGAGCTACAAGCCCAGGGAGGAAAGACTATGCCAACACTGTGACCAGGAGGCCATAGAGGACGAAACCCACTTCCTGCTACACTGCTCCAAATACTCAGCAGTGAGGGACACTCACTTCAGGAGACTCTCACATCTCTTCCGGATTTCATCACCATGAAGGAGGAAGAGAAAACATATATCTTGCTGGGGGAAGAAGAGAGAGCAGCTGAGATAGCAGCGCCGTATGTGAGCGAATGTCATAGACTGCGAGAAAGAGAACTATGATATGCCATGGACTTCTATAGCCCCCACCCCGGATCTGCCCCCATCACCCTCCCTATGCCATGGACTTCTATAGCCCCCACCCCGGACCTGCGCCCCCATCACCCCTCCTATGCCATGGACTTCCATAGCCCCCACCCCGGATCTGCCCCCATCACCCCTCCCTATGCCATGGACTTCTATAGCGCCCACCCCGGACCTGCGCCCCCATCTCCTCTCCCTATGCCATGGACTTCCATAGCCCCCACCCCGGACCTGCGCCCCCATCACCCCTCCCTATGCCATGGACTTCTATAGCCCCCACCCCGGATCTGCCCCCATCCCCCTCCCTATGCCATGGACTTCTATAGCTTCCACCCCGGATCTGCCCCCATCACCCCTCCCTATGCCATGGACTTCTATAGCCCCCACCCCGGACCTGCCCCCATCCCCCTCCCTATGCCATGGACTTCTTAAGCCCCCACCCCGGAGCTGCGCCCATCCCCCTCCCTATGCCATGGACTTCTATAGCCCCCACCCCGGACCTGCGCCCATCCCTCCTCCCTATGCCATGGACTTCCATAGCCCCCATCCTGGATCTGCCCCATCACCCCTCCCTATGCCATGGACTTCTATAGCCCCCACCCCGGATCTTCCCCCATCCCCCTCCCTATGCCATGGACTTCTATAGCCCCAACCCTAGATCTGCCCCTACCCAACATCCCTATGCCATGGACTTCTATAGCCCCTACCCCGGATCTGCGCCCCCATCACCCCTCCCTATGCCATGGACTTCCATAGCCCCTACCCCGGATCTGCCCCCATCCCCCCTCCCTATGCCATGGACTTCCATAGCCCCTACCCCGGATCTGCCCCCATCCCCCCTCCTATCCCTATTCCCTTTTGTACACTTGCTTTGGCAAAACTAACGTGTATTTAGTCCTGTGTAATGTATGTAGTACAGTTCATATAGCGTCTTGTGCTTGGGTGCGATGAAAACACAGGAGTCACAGGTTTGATATAGAAAAGTCCTGTATTACTTCATACAAGTGGCAGAAATAGTCACACAGTTTGCAGACACAGAAACAGGAGACACAGCAGGCCAGAGTAATCCAAGCTCAGCAATCACTCTCCAATACAGATTCAGGATTCTTCTCTGTTACCGTAAGTCCATGCAAACGTGGGTCTTTCAAAGAGCAGGGTTCAGAGTCCACAAGTGCTTCAGAGTTCCTCAGTAGGAATAGCTGGAGTACAAGGTCCAAGGCTTACAGGAGTCAAGTCACAGGTTCACTGCAGGCTAGATTCTGAAGCACTGATTGCTCAGCTGTGGCTGCTTAAGAAGCAAAGGAGAGAATCAGGGCGGGAACCTGCAAGCTGGAACTCCATTTTGACTGAGGGCAAGATAGCTACAGCAAGACAGAAAGTAAAATGGCTGACGAACAAACTGAGTTTCAGGAATATATACATAGAACCTTACATTACTCCCCCCTTAAGGACAACCTCCGGATGACCTCAGACCAGGCTTGTGTGGGTACCTCTGATGAAACTGACGGAGCAAGCGAGGAGCATTAACGTTATTGACCGGTTCCCATGAGTTGTCCTCCACTGGGTAGCCCTGCCATTTAATCAGATATTGTAACTGATTTCTATACAACCTGGAATCTAAAATCCTTTCCACCACAAATTCTTCCTGACCATCGACTAGCACTGGGTCAGGGCAAGGAGAGGAACGTCCAGGAAACGTATTGGGTGTCGCAGCCTTTAGTAGGGATACATGAAAGACAGAGTGGATTCTCATAGTTCTGGGCAGTTGAAGACGACAAGCAACGGCACTTATAATTTACTGATTTTATAGGGGCCAATGTACTTATGTCCCAACTTAGACGATGGAATCCTTAACTTAAGATTTCTGGTTGACAGCCAGACCAAGTCTCCTACCTTGAAAGCTGGTGCAGGTTTACGAAATTTATCTGCTGCTTTCTTGTACCTTTCTTGAGCCGATTCCAGATTTTCCTTTAGAAGATCCATATTCTTCTGTAAAGACGTGATTCTTTCAGCCACTGCTGGTAAAGGCGTTTCTATGGGAAATCGTGGTAGAATGTTTAGGATGATAACTAGATTAGAGTAAAAAGGAGACTGTTTAGTGGAGGCACTCTGAGAGTTGTTATACGAGAACTCAGCTAATGGAAGTAGATCCACCCAATCATCCTGTAGGTGGCAGATAAAGCAGCGGAGATACTGCTCCAGGGTTTGATTGGTTTGTTCGGTCTATCCATTAGTCTGGGATGAAAAGCAGAAGAAAGGTTTACTTTAATGTCCAATGCTGCACAGAAATTTTGCCAAAACCTAGAAGGAATTGCACCCCTCGATCCGAAATAACCTCATCCGGTACTCCATGTAGCGAAACACATCTTTAATCATCAAATCTGATGTCTGTTTTGCAGTGGTAAGCCGACACAAGGATAAAATGAGCTGCCTTTGTTAGACGGTCAACCACCACTAGAATGGTGTTCTTCCCCTGAGAGGTTGGTAACTCCACAATGAAGTCCATAGAAAATGGATCCCCACGGGCGGGACGGGGTGGGAAGAGGCTGTAACAACCAGTTGGTGAGGAGCGAGGTGTTTTGCATCTGCACAGACCTCACATGAAGTGACATAATTCAAAACATCCTTCCTGCAAGTGGGCCACCAAAAGAAACGAGAAAGAAATTCCTGTGTCTTTAGAATTCCCTCTGCCCAGCTATCTTGGGAATCGTGAATGAGTTGCAATACTCTTAATCTGACTGTTTCAGGAATATACAGACTTGTCCCTGAATCCACACACCATTCTTAAAGACAATACTTACGTCCCTTGGGGGTTGTGCCAAAAAGAATCCCGCATGGTATGCTTCCTTGATGTCCTTAAGTAGGTCTTGATTATGAATTACTCCTAGGAATCTAGAGTCAGGAAGAATATCTTAGGAGAGAGTAATTGGACGTGTCTCTGCTGAGTAAAATCCTAGAGAGTGCTGTTATGTTACGGTAGCTGAGGAGTGCATGTAAAAAAGGAAAATACACCAAGCAGTTGGAATCTATGAGATTGCAGTTACCCTGACTAACCACCGCAACTAGAGGCAGCCGTGGAGCGTTCCTACTTGGTCCTAGACGCCTCGTCACAGCCTGAGAAACTAACTACACCTAAAGATAGAAATAGGAAAAGCTATTCTGCCCGTAGCAGAACCCCAAAGATAATAGAAAGCCCCCCAAACATGTAATGCGGTTAGACAAGAGAAATACTGACACAGAAAGAAAATAGTATAGCAAACGCTGGGCCCAAACTATCTAAATAGAAAAGGACAGAAAGGTACTTACTGCAATCCCAGAAAACCCTGAAAACACCAAACTCACTAATTTCAAAATCACCTGAGATCACACGACCTACCACCTAAATTAGTTCTCTGGTGTAACAAAAACCAGCAGCCACTGAAAAACTGGAAAAAGCAAAAGTACAAAACACAGTGGCTGGACTAAACTGAGAGGGCAAAGCCCCCGGAGGGACCCAGAAGGCCCCCACAGAAGGTGCAGGACAAAATGCAAAAATAGCAAAAACACAAAATAAGAAATTGTCTTATCTGATAGCAGGAGATGCAGGACACGACACAGCAGCTACAAGGAAACTGGAAAGAAGGATCAGACCAGAACAATTGATCACTGGCAACCCTGATGGGAAAATTACTCCCTTATATAAGACCAATCAGTAACACCTGATCCCATCCCACAATCCCACTATACCGCTTGTAACCACCAGAGGGAGCCTCTGCTCAAACTCATCTCAAACCCATTCCAACAGTACCCCCCCCTTGAGGGGGCACCAACCCTCATTTGAGCAACCGGGCGTCGATGAGTTCTATGATAGCAGGATAAGTCTCCTACAGGAGCCGAAGCAAACACCCAAGAATTGTCTTCCTGACCTAACCCTCCATTTAACCAAATACTGGAGTCTTCGTCCTAAAAAAAGAATCCAATATTTTTCAACCACATACTCCAGATTGCCCTCAACCAAAACAGGTCAGGAGGCACACAGCAGAACCCTGGTCAACAAACCTCTTCAACAAGGTCGTGAACCGTTATGGGGTCTTAAATGTCCCTGGAAGAAGCAAACGAAAAGAAACCGGATTAATAATCTCCATGATCTTATAAGGTCCAATGAACCAAGGGGTTTAAATTTAGGAATCTACCTCAGGAATATTCTTTGAGGACAACCAGACCAAGCCCCCACTTTTTAAAACCCAGGACCATCAGTCCAATGCCTTACAAACCGCTGGCCTTTCTCCCGAAGAGGGACAACCCTCCACTCCTGGTCCCAAATCTGCTGCAAACCTCAAAAACAAGTCAACACCTGGAAGACAAAGCCTCCGTCGTCCTGAAAAAATGAGGGTGAAACCCAAATTACAGAAAAACGGAGACATCAAATGGCAAGCTAGCCCCTTTATTAAGACAAACCAGCCAAAGGCAAAAAAGAGACCCATCATCCTGATCCAGACACAAAGCATCTTAGATAACTCCAATGTCTGGTTTGTTCTCTCGTTTGACCATTGGTCTAGGATGAAAGCCGAGGAGAAAGACAATTGAACACCCAGTTTAGAACAAAAAGTCCTCCAAAAACTGGAAACAAACTGGACTCCTCTGTCGACCAATGTTCTCAGGAATGCCGGTAAACGAACCACGGCAAGGAACAACGGCACCAATTCAGAGGAGGAAGGCAATTAGGTAATGGCACAAGATGTATCATTTTGGAAAACCTATCACAAATTACCCAGATGGGTGGTCATTCTCCGAGAAACGGAAGTCGAAATGAAACCATAAGATAGGGTCCAGGTCTTTTGGGGCACAGGCAATCATAACAAACCACTAGGCGAGAGCAAAGGCTTGGAGCAGAGCAAGCCCGCAGGCCTGCAAAAATTTTCCCTACATCGCAGACAAGGTAGGGCCACCAAAAGGGACCGACAACCAAGTCTCGGTACCAAAAATTCCGGGATGCCCAGCCAATGCGAAAGAACTCAGACATCACACTCTTTTTCCTTGGTCCGGGACAAACAATTTTCCCAACAGGCAGCTGGGGCCTATCCTCCTACACCCCTCCAAGCAAGTCCAAATTTGGGCGAGATGGCGGAAAGAACTACACCCTCCTTTCAAAATAACAGGGGACAGATAGCTCAGAAGCCGCAAGAAACCCCTCAGAGGGCATCCGCCTTAACATTCTTATGCCAGGAAGAAAAAAACCCAAAAAATTTTAAAACGTGTGAAAAACAAGGCCCACCTGGCCTTCTAGGATTGAGTCCTTGGCGTTTTCCAATAACCAATTTCTTATGGTCCGTAAGGACCACCACCTGAATTTGGCTCCCCTCCACCAATGTCTCCACTCTTCAAAAGCCCACTTCATGGCCAATAACCCCGATACCCCCGCATAATTACGTTCATAGGAGAAAATTTTTCGAGAGAAAAAAGGCACAAGGGATACTTTTAAGTCTCGGACTTTTGGACAAAACGGCACCTCCCCAATTTCAGAGCATCAACCTCCACCGAAATGGAAGAAACATCAGGCTGCCTAAAAAACAGGGCAGAAGTGAATCTCTGCTTAAGTTCCTGAAACCAGAGACTGCCTCAGGAGCAATTCACCACATCAGAACCCTTTTCGGTCAAATCAGTTAATGGTTTAAACCAAAACAGAAAAATTACCAATAAATTTAAAAGATAAAAATTGGCAAAACCCCAAAAAATCTCTGAAGAGCCTTTAAATGAATTTTGGACCAATACAGATGCCTGAACCTTGACGGGTCCATTTCAATAAAATGGGGACAAAATGAATCCCAAAATGAATCTTCTGTACCCAAAAAGACACTTTATCCCTTCACAAACAAGCATTTCTCTAAAAAACGGAATACATTCGAACATTTTCACAAGAGTCCCCAGTCATTAGAAAAAATCAAGATATCATCCAAATAAACAATCAAAACTTGCCACAAAATCCCTGAAAAAGTCTTCATGAAGGACGGAAGACGGAAGGACATTAGTGACCAAAGGGCATCACAAGTACCAAAATGCCCTTCGGGGTGTTAAACCGTTTTCCCCATTCATTCCCCGGCTTAATGGAAAAAGGTTAAACGCCCCCCTGAGGTCAAGCTTGGTAAACCAAGTAGCGTTTTTCACCCGGAAAACAGGTCAGAAATCAAGGGAACGGGTTTGATATTTCAAAGTAATATTGTTCAAGAGAGAAATCAATACACCCTTAATGAACCATCTTTTTTGGCCACAAAGAAAAAACCGGCACCTAAGGGTGAAGAGGATGCTCTGAAACCCTTCTCCAAGATTCCTTGATATAAACCGCATAGCGCATGTTCGGTACAGACAATTAAAAAGCGACCTTTAGGGAATTTACTACCGCCAATTCAATACGCATCAAGCTCCTATGGGGAGGAAGGATCAGATTTACTTTCGCTAAACACATCAAAAAATCAAACAAAAAGTCAGGAACATCCCACCTGGGGGGAGGCAGAAAAAACAGGATTTGGTATTAACACATTGGCAGCCCCAACTGGTTACAGACACAGATTTCCAATCCAAAACAGGATTATGAACTGTAACCAAGGGAAACCCAGCACAAATGTCAGCAGATTATATAAACCAAAAATTTGCAGCACTCCTGGTGATCAGGTTCAACCCCATTATCACCGATAGAAAACTGGGTTTACTCAGCCAAAGGGGTAGAATCATCCCCAGAAAGGAATAGACTTCTGTAGGGGATCAAGGAAACCCACAACTTTTTGCAAAATCATAATCCATCAGGTTTAATAGCGCCTCCAGAATCAACAAACCTGGCAAAAATGAGGACAGAAGCATATCAGAGGACAGTTAATTAAAAACTTAGCCTGAACACACCCAAGACACTGAGCGTGCAAAATGCTTCCCCGCTTAGGGCAGACTGAAATAGCATGAGAGGCATCACCACATAGAAACATAACCCATTGCGCTTTCGAAACTCTGACGTGTGCCCCAACACCACTCCATCACACTGCTGGGCTCAAACTGGCTCCAAGGCAACACCACCCAACGCTACTTCCCCTCACGCAAACGCTGTCAATTTGAATCGCTAATGCATAGAAACATTGAGACCAAGGGGACAGGAATCCCACCATAACATCCTTTACATTATCCGACAACCCTTCCGGAAAAGGGCCGCCAAAGCGTCGCATTCCATTTGGTCAGACTGCCCACCACGGAATCTCTGACATATAACTCACGTCATCAAGCCCCTGATTTAATCCACCCAAAGGCTTTTTCAGCTTGATCAGTGACATTAGGCTCATCTACAAAACCCCAAAGCCTGAAAAAATACTCAACATCAACAAAACAGGTCCCCAGGTATCAGGGAAAAACCCCCAAACCGGATCGCCGCGCAGGAGAGGATGAAATTTGAACCTGCTGCGCTGGGCGTTTCCTGAGGACTTAGATTTTAAGGGAAGAAACAATTTACAATTATTTTTGAAATTCTGAAACTTAGCTCATCCCCCAAAAACAAATCTGGATGGGATCCTAGGTTCCACAACAGGCAACCAGCAAGAATGCAGCAATACTCTGAACCTCAGTGGCAAAGGACCACACGGCCAGACAATGTGCAAACCTCCATTGGGAGAAAAGATCCTCCCCCCACACCCAGAGATACGAGGGAAAAAAAAAAAAAAAAAAAAAAAAAATGCAACAAACAAAAAATTCTCTGACAAACTTTTCTTCCTTCAAAATATTTTTTCCCTTCTGTGATACCAACAATTTTTAAGGGCCCGGTGATACTTTATTTACGGTAGCTGAGGATGCGGTAAAAAGGAAAATCACCAAGCAGTTGGAATCTAAGTTGCAGACCCTAACTAACCCCGCCTAAGGGCACCGGACGTTCCTACTTGTCCTAGACCCTCGTCACAGCCTGAGAAACTAACACACCAAAATAAAATAGGAAAGCATCTGCCCCGTAGCAGAACCCCAAGATAATAAAAGCCCCCAAACCGAATGGCGGTTAGACAAGAGGAAATACTGACACAAAAAAAAAAGTAGAGCAAACGTGGGGCCCAAACACTAAATAGAAAAGGACAGAAAGGTACTTACTGCAATCCCAGAAAACCCTGAAAAACACCAACTCTACTAATTTCAAAATACCTGAGATCACAACCCTCTACCACCTAAATTAGTTCTCTGGTGTAACAAAAACACAGCCACTGAAAAAACGGAAAAAGCAAAAGACAAAACACAGTGGCGGACTAAACGAGAGGGCAAAAGCCCCCGGAGGGGACCCAAAGGCCCCCACAGAAGGCAGGACAAAAAGGCAAAAATATAGCAAAAACCAAAATAAGAAATTGTCTTATTCTGATAGCAGGAGATGCAGACACGCCCCAAAGCAGGCAACAAGGGAAACGGAAAGAAGGATTCAGACCAAACAATTGATCACCGGCCAACCCGATGGAAAATTACTCCCTTATAAAGACCAACGTAACACCGATCCCAGTCCTCAAATCCTCACATTACCCTTGTAACCACCAGAGGGAGCCTCTGCCAAACTCACTCAAACCCATTCACAACAGATGCACAGCCTTTCCATTGCGCGATCCTGGCTAAAGAGATGAAAAATTAAATGGTTTTAAGAAAAGATTCCAGCGACCTGGCGAGATCAGGCCTTAGCCGCCGATAAACTCAAGTTACGATGGTCTGTCGGACACTATTTGCTGTGCAGCTCCCTGAAAAAGGTGTCCTCCATTCTTTTTGGGGCAATAATGGCCAACAACCTCTATTGCCCACATCGTAGCCTCTCAGCCGAAACAACCTGGAAAAAAAGGCACAGGATGCAAACAATCTTCTCACCTTTTTTTTGAGAGAGTATACTCCAACGCACAGTCTGAAGCATCCACCTCTATTAAAGGAAGCTCGGGGTTGGGATGTACTAGGATAGGTGCAGGGTAAATTTATCTTTTAGAGGAAAATTTTTTTCCGGCTTGGGAGTCCAGGGAAAACCTAGACTCTTTCCGGTAAGTTGATGAAGGTGACACTACCTCAGAGAAATTTCTAATGAAACTCTATAGAAGTTGGCAAACCCATAAGCGCGTACCTCCTTCAATTTCTAGGACTTTGGGGCCATCCTTGATGCTTGGGTTTTGCTTCCATCCAACAATTCCTTGTGTTACAGTACATACCCCAAAATTGAATTCGTCCTAGGAATTCAAACTTTTCAAGTTTGATGAAAAGATTTTGTCTTAGACTTCCAAACCATTTCACTGTCCAGATGTTTCCTCGGGATTAGAAAAAAAAAATATCACCAAATAAATTACCACAAGTATTAGGAGATCCCTGAAGATGTCATTCACCAAGTGTTGGAAAGTGGGGGGCGGTACCAGACCAAAAGGCATAACTAGATATTCAAAGTGTCCATAGCGTGACCTGAATGCAGTCTTCCATTCATCCCCAGGTCAAACGGACTAAGTTATAGGCCCCACAAGACTAGTTAGAAAAAATTTTGGCATGTCGCACTCTCTCCAATAACTCAGGGATTAAAGGCAATGGATAACGGTTTCTAATAGTAAAACCCTTTTTGAGTTCCCTAATCTACGCATGTCCTCCAGAATCCATTTTCTTCTTTACAAAGAAGATGGGTGCACCTCGGAGAAAAGAGGGCGATGAAGCCCTTGGCTAAATTTTCATCTATGTAATCCTTTAAAGCCTTTAGCTCGGGCCCCGCCAGGGGGTAGTCTTACCAAAAGGTACTCTGCTCCAGGGCAATAATTCAATTGGACAATCATATGGACGGTGAGGGGAACTGGTCAGCGTTCTTCTTTCACTAAATCCACATATCCTGGTATACAGCTGGTAGTTTCAGGACGACATGATTCCTTTGGAACAGAGCAAGCTGAAACTTTTTTGGGCCATCTGTTTCCCGGAAAGGTAATTCCTTGGTCTCCCATTAATGGAGGATTCTGAGCCTGCAGCCAGGTACCCAAAAATGGGAAAGGGGGAGAAAGATAACAAAAGGACAGTTTCCTTGATATCTTTACCCAAAGAACCCTCAAAGGCTCTGTTTCCGATCCCGGTCCAAGGTCCGGAGCCATCCACAGTTTCCACTGACTGGAGTAGCCTTCTTCACTGAACTATTCCTGTTTCAGAGCAAAGGAACATCCAAAAAAATTTCCACTTGCCCCTGAGTCGATCAAGCAGAGCTAAACCCAACGGTCAACCCAGAGTTTGATGGAAAGAAAGCAATGAGAAATGTTTTTCTTTACAACTCACTGGGACACCGCTGAGGAAACTTGAAAAATGGAGCGTTTACACAGTCAACCCTCAAGGTAACGGATTTAATCCGAGAAATCAAGATCGTTGCTGCAGATCTCTCGGAGCCTGAGGCCGGACCTACAGATCCCCTCCGCAACACCACAATGAATGATGCTGCAGTAGTCCTTACGAGAACGGCTGGGGCAGTTATAAGAAGTGCCCCGCTTACCACAAAGAAACATAATTCTCCTAAAACGTTTCCTTGCGTGCACACTAACCCGCGTTGTAAAGAGTCACCTGCATGGGTCAGGTTCGGGTTTCCCCGGGAACCTACTCAAAGGGTTTCCCTTTGCTGGAGAGGAGGGAGGAAAAGGGTTTGAAAGATTGCTTTCGAACCTCTCTCTTGCCTGCGTTCATCAGACGAGTATCAAAACGGGTGCAGTATTTTAAAAAAGTCACCTAACCATGGGGGGGGCGGCACGAGCAATTTTATCCCCAATCAGTGGAGATAACCCCTTTTTGAAAAATAGATTTTTTGGGGGGAACTGTCCCAGGGGTATCAAGGGCCCCTCCCGAAATCCAAGGCTATTCCTACCCCCGTGCTTACCTTGGCGCAAAGCTAACATGGCGCTTCAGCTGTTATGGGGCA
>JARQOD010005856.1:0-45896 GCA_033576555.1 Oophaga sylvatica
AATAATGGATCGGTGTCTTATTGACGCCTCTCCATTATTAACCGGGCTTATTGTCACCGTGCAATCAACGGTGACATTAACCCCTTATTACCCCGCTTGCCACCGCTACAGGGCAAGTGGGAAGAGCCGGGTAAAGTGCCACAATTGGCACATCTTTTGATGCGCCAAATGTGGGGCTGCTGTAGCCTGGTATTATCAGGCTGTTGAGGGCCAAAATCCATGGGCCTTGACAGTCTTTTAATACCAGGCCGCAGCAGTCTGCATTTTACTTGGCTGGTTAACAAAAATAGGGGGGATCCCCACGCCGTTTTTTTTTCGAGGGGATCCCCTATTTTTGTTAACCAGCCAAGCTAAGCAGACTGCTGTGGCCTGGTATTATCAGGCTTGCAAGGTCCATGGATATTGGATCCTTACCAGCCTGAAAAACCAGGCCTCAGCGGTCTGCTTCATCTGGCTGGTTAACAAAAATAGGGGGGACCCCACGCCAATTTTTTTCGAGGGGATCCCCTATTTTTGTTAACCAGCCAAGCTAAGCAGACTGCTGTGGCCTGGTATTATCAGGCTGGCAAGGTCCATGGATCTTGGCTCCTTAACAGCCTGAAAATCCAGGCCTCAGCGGTCTGCTTCATCTGGCTGGTTAACAAAAATAGGGGGGACCCCACGCCAATTTTTTTCGAGGGGATCCCCTATTTTTGTTAATCAGCCAAGATATGCAGACTGCTGTGGCCTGGTATTATCAGGCTGGCAAGGTCCATGGATCTTGGCTCCTTAACAGCCTGAAAATCCAGGCCTCAGCGGTCTGCTTCATCTGGCTGGTTAACAAAAATAGGGGGGACCCCACGCCAATTTTTTTCGAGGGGATCCCCTATTTTTGTTAATCAGCCAAGATATGCAGACTGCTGTGGCCTGGTATTATCAGGCTGGCAAGGTCCATGGATCTTGGCTCCTTAACAGCCTGAAAATCCAGGCCTCAGCGGTCTGCTTCATCTGGCTGGTTAACAAAAATAGGGGGACCCCACGCCATTTTTTTTTCGAAGGGAACCCCTATTTTTGTTAATCAGTTCCCTCTGACGTCACTGATTGTGTCCCTGGCTGACCTGAAGTGAAAGTGGAAAGCAATCAATTAAGCTTTCCACTTAAGGGCCCGTCTCACATAGCGATATCGCTACCGAGATCGCTGCTGAGTCACTAGTTTTGTGACGCAGCAGCGAGCTCACCAGCGATATCGCTGTGTGTGACATTCAGCGACGATCAGCCCCCCTGCCGGGTATCGCTGATCGTCGCTGAAATGTCAGGACATTTGATCGCTGGTTTCCCGCTGACAGGCACACATCGCTGCGTGTGACAGGCGGGAGACCAGCGATCCGCTGGTAACCAAGGTACACAGCGGGTTTCCAGGGCGGGGCTGTGCCTAGAAACCCGCTGTGTACCTTGGATACCAGCGCCCTGATGCAGGGAGCTGGTATCCAAGGTACATAGCGGGTTTCCAAGCGCTGCGCGGTGCCTGGAAACCCGCTGTGTACCTTGGTTACCAGCGGATCGCTGGTCTCCCGCCTGTCACACGCAGCGATGCGTGCCTGTCAGAGGGAAACCAGCGATCAAAAAAAGGTCCTGACATTTCTGCGACGATCAGCGATACCCGGCAGGGGGCTGATCGTCGCTGAATGTCACACACAGCGATATCGCTGGTGAGCTCGCTGCTGCGTCACAAAACTAGTGACTCAGCAGCGATCTCGGTAGCGATATCGCTATGTGAGACGGGCCCTTAAGCGATGTTACCCGCAGTGTCGCTGTCCCAGATCGCTGCCTGAGCTGCCTGTTTGGCAGCTCAGCAGCGATCATGTAGCGATACACCAGCGATCCTGACAAGTGCATATCGTTGTCGGGATCGCTGGTGTATCGTTATGTGACACCCAGCCTTTACTCTCCTGTCAGGCAGGAGAGGAACTCAATCATTTGGGGTTTACTGTGAGGCTGCAGCATTAGCTGCGGTCCCTGCAGTAAACATTAACCCTTTCTGAAGGATTACACCGTGGGACCTGACTGTGCATGGGATAGGTAAGAATAATTTTGCTTTTTTATTTTATTTTTATTACAGGAAATGGTTTTTGCAGTAAAATAAAAGATGGTCAAAAACATGTGTCTTTATTCATTAAAATGATTTTTAATTAAAGTGTGTGTGTTTTATTTTTATTTCATGCAATAGGATTAATAATTGATAGTTGTCTAATTGACAGCTCTCAATTATTAACCTGGCTTAAGGTCACCTTTCAATAGCAAGGTGGCTTTAACCCCATATTAACCCATTCGCCACCGCTACAGGGCAATGGGAATAGACGGGCAAAGTGCCAGAAAGGGCGAATCTAATTATAGATTTGTCTATCCTGGGGTGTCTGGGGGCAGATGTTAGTAGCCGGGGGGGCAAAAATAATGGTCCCTCTCTGGGCTATTATTATCTGCCCCCACTCACTGGCTTTGTCTGTCTGGTTGCGAAAATAGGGCGGGAGCCCACGCATTTTTTTTCAGCAATTTTACACCTCATATATATATATACATGTCATTGAATTTGTGACACATATATATATATTTATATTTGTAGTTCATACACTTCTACATAGTATAATAGCCGCTAATTCAATTGCCGGCTTTTGTGAAAATGCAGAACCCGACATGAAATGACACTTGGTGTACATAGGGTTAACCATGTCTTTTCATGTCCTTTGCTATCTAATTTTGCACAAACAATTAAATCAGACTATGTGTGCAAAATTTCACACCTGTAGGGGTTAATTAAAGGTGTAAATTCGTAGCAAAAAAGTCCGTTTTTTTTACAACGAATTTACACCTTTAATTAACCCCTACAGGTGTGAAATTTTGCACACATAGTCTGATTTAATTGTTTGTGCAAATTAGATAGCAAAGGACATGAAAAGACATGGTTAACCCTATGTACACCAAGTGTCATTTCATGTCGGGTGACCCGACATGAAATGACACTTGGTGTACATAGGGTTAACCATGTCTTTTCATGTCCTTTGCTATCTAAGGCCGGAGTCACACTGGCGACAAAATCGGACGACTGCAATGCGATGAAATATCGCATTGCAGTCGGACCTATGTTAATCTATGGAGCAGCTCCCAGTATCAGATTTTTTGTGGTCCGTTTTAAACGTCCGTGTACAATCGCAGCATGCTGCGATTGTCACCGATTGTCGGTCGACAATCGCCAATGCAAGTCTATGGGAGCGATGAAAAATCTGATTACAAACGGACCACACTGTGTGACTTGCGATGAAATCGCATCGGTGTCCTTTAGAAAAGCCGGCAATTCATCCCCGCCTATACTGTAAAATCACACTGACAGCTTTAATAAAGACTAGAAAGAATAGATATATACACATAGAACACATACATATATATATACATGTCATTGTGACATGTATATATACATATATTTATAGTTCCTAGACTTCTACATACTGTAATAGCCGCTAATTCAATTGCCGGGTTTTGTGAAATCACAGAAGCCGACATGAAATGATACATTGTTTCCACACATTTAACCATGTAATTTCATGTATTTTTATATATGTTTGAAACATACAATTACATGAGTGTATTTGTGCAAAATTTCAGACATGTAGGGGTTAATTAAAGGTGTAATTTCGTTGAAAAAAAATGCGTGGGCTCCCGCTGTATTTTCTCCACCAGACAGACAAAGCAAAGCGAGTGGGGGCAGATAATAATAGCCCAGGGAAGGTGCATTTTTTTGTGCCCCCCCTGGCTACTAACATCTGCCCCCAGACACCCCAGAAAGGGCAAATCTATAATTAGATTCGCCCTTTCTGGCACTTTGCCCGTCTATTCCCATTGCCCTGTAGCGGTGGCGAATGGGTTAATCTCACCTTACTGTCACCTTGCAATTGAAAGGTGACCTTAAGGCAGGTTAATGATTGATAGCTGTCAATTAGACAACTATCAATTATTAATCCTATTGAAGTAAATAAAAAAACACACACACTTTAAGAATAAATAATTTTAATGAAATAAAAACACATTTTTTTGACCATATTTTATTTTACACTAAATCCGTGCGAAGCCATTGATCTCCTAAAATAAAGAAAAAGAAATAAAACAACATTATTCTTACCTATTCCGCCGATCTGTCACGTCCCACGCTGTAATCCTTCACAAAGGGTTAACTAGCTTTGAGCCAAGCAGTGCAAGTAATCCTGCATGCTCAGCTCAAAGCTCATGAATGAATAAGTTCCTCTCCTGGCGACAGGAGAGGATGTGTTTCATGAATGAAGCTTAATTGATTTGTCCACTTTCCCTTTAGGTCAGGTCACTACAGTTAAATTGGCAAGAAATCAATTAAGCTCCATTCATGAATCTATTCCTCTACTTTCGCTGGGAGAGGAACTTATTCATTCAGGGGAATACAGGTCTGAGACAGCATTATTAGCTCTCTGCGACCTTTAACCTGTTAACCCTTTCTGATGGATTACACCGTGGGACCTGACTGTACATCGGATTGGTAAGTATAATTTTGCTTTTTTATTTTATTTTTATTACAGGAAATGGTTTTAGCAGGAAAATAACATATGGTCAAAAACTGTGTGATTATTTAATTAAACTTATTTTTTATTAAAGTGTGTGTGTTTGATTTTTCTTTCATACAATAGGATTAATAATTGATAGTTGCCTAATTGACAGCTATCAATTATTAACCTGGCTTAAAGTGACCTTTCAATTGCAAGGTCATTTTAACCCCTTATTAACCCATTCACCACCGCTACAGGGCAATGGGAATAGACGGGCAAAGTGCCAGAAAGGGCGAATCTAATTATAGATTTGCCCTTTCTGGGGTGTCTGGGGCAGATGTTAGTAGCCAGGGGGGGCACAAAAAAAATGTACCCTCCCTAGGCTATTATTATCTGCCCCCACTCGCTTGCTTTGTCTGTCTGGTGGAGAAAATACAGCGGGAGCCCACGCATTTTTTTTTAACGAATTTACACCTTTAATTAACCCTACATGTCTGAAATTTAGCACACATATACTCATGTAATTGTATGTTTCAAACATATATAAAAATACATGAAATTACATGGTTAAATGTGTGGAAACAATGTATCATTTCATGTCGGCTTCTGTGATTTCACTGAAGCCGGCAATTGAATTAGCGGCTATAACAGTATGTAGAAGTGTAAGAACTATAAATATATGTATATATATATATATGTCACAATGACATATATATATATATATATATATATATATGTGCTCTATGTGTATATATCTATTCTTTCTTTTGGCATTTAAATACTATTCTTTTGGATCCATTATATGTCAGTTTTGCAAGCCTGCGAGAAAATCTCGCAAGTCGGATGAAAATCGGATGTTACAAGGTACACACACATGCGATTAAATCGCATCTTTGAAGGAAAATCGGATGCCAGAAGGATGTGTGATGTTTTTATTTTGATCCGATTGTCGACCGTCTAAAACGGACCGATTTTTTGTGGTTGTGTGTGACTCCAGCCTAATTTGCACAAACAATTAAATCAGACTATGTGTGCAAAATTTCACACCTGTAGGGGTTAATTAAAGGTGTAAATTCGTAGCAAAAAAAGTCCGTTTTTTTTACAACGAATTTACACCTTTAATTAACCCCTACAGGTGTGAAATTTTGCACACATAGTCTGATTTAATTGTTTGTGCAAATCAGATAGCAAACGACATGAAAAGACATGGTTAACCCTATGTACACCAAGTGTCATTTCATGTCGGGTGCTTCTGTCTTTTCACTGAAGCCGGCTTTACCCGGCAATTGAATGAGAGGATATTTTACTATGTAGAAGTGTATAAACTATACATATATGTATATATATATGTCACAATGACATGTATATATATATATATATGTATTCTATGTGTGTATATTTAGTGTTTACAAGGAAAGAATGGGTTTTTTTTTTAGTTGCGATATTTTGTTCCCATAGACTTACATGGGACTTCCGGTATCGGTATCGGGTATCGCCGATATTTTAGTGATATCGGCGATACCATTCCGATTCCGATACTTTAGGATATCGGAAAGTATCGCTCAACTCTAAGGGTGATAAAAAAAATCCTTACTGCTCAACTGTCCCGTCACTGCAGCTACCTATTTGGTCCCACTCACCACTCCTATTTTTTTTTTACCCTTTCAGCATCTTTACTCTGTGATGGGAAATTTAACACCAAGTAGGCTTCTAATGTCATGATATAGCCTAGCTTAAAAGTTACTTCATCATTACTCACTAGAAGTAGGAGTCGTACTCAATATAGAAGGTGTACATCCAGAGCAAGTGCTACAGGAGCAAAGCAGGGTGATCCAGCTTTTTTCTTCTGTCTATGTACTAAGTTGCAACTTAAGAAGACTAGTCCATTGTCATGATGTTACAGGGAGAGGGACCTGAAACTGTCCCTGGAACTGGTACCCTAACTATCCCTGTCCCAGGGATACTCTTTATGGTAGAGAGGCCTGGGTCTCCAACCTTGCTACGCTCTTGGTAAACGCTAGTCTGTCCCTTACCCATCCCATGAGGCATGGGACACAAATGTAAGGGAAACTAGACACAAAGACAGACAGGAGTAATTGGAATCCACTATCTTACAAACAATCACCAAAAATAGGGAGGAGGACAGGGAAAGGAAGGAACAAACAAACTGAATAGGAATAAGGATGAGGAGATAAACACTCATGAAACTACTGCATGCAAAACACTCCAGCAACAACTCCTAACTGCTTTACTACGCAGGTTAACACTTCCAGGAAGAAGATTCCTTCACCAGCAAGGCAGAAATCCCAGAGCTAGTATGTGTAGGGAAAGGAAATGATATCAGCAGCTTCAGATGAGAGTAACAACTCTGTTTGTTCCCAGCCAGCATGGAAAGAGTCTTCAACCGTTTCAGCACTGATGGAAAAGAAATCCATTTAAAATAGAACACAAATCACACCTTCTCTAAAGAGGACCTGCATCATTACTGTAGACAAAACTCCGTTTCTACAAGGGAATTGACACCCTTAATTAACCCCTACACAGAGTGAATTTTGTACACATATGATTGAGATTGTTGTGAATGGTAGCGATAGCTCATGAATAGGACAGATTAACCCTATATACCAAGGTCCATTCAGTGGTTTAAATGTCGTTTCCATGGAACTGGATTTAACCGCAAATTTCAAAAGGAATCAAAACATAATAGAGATCAGTACAAAGCTATAATAAATATAAATTTATTGAACAAATTATATATAATCATACAAGTATTAAGGGAATGAGAAATGAATAATTGCATAGTGCATGGTAAGCAGCACAGCACAAGAAATATTATTATTTAGTATGACATAATTTGCCATACGCCTACAGAACTATCCGGATCGAATACGGTATCGCGTATTATTGTTATCGGTAAATTCCAATCGAACCTTGAATTAGGAAGTATCGTAAATCTAAGGTACCAAAACAATTTAACTACTCAACTGTCCGTACACATGCTAGCACCAGAAATATTGGTTCATCATCCACCCAATTTTTTTACAGTTCAGCACTTTACTTGAGGCAATTAAACACCAAGTAGGCTTACTAAGCAGAATAGCCTACTTAAAAGTTTTATCATTACAAGTAGAATAGTCTACTACATACAGGGTTATATCAGACAATGCCACAAGGAAAGCTCAAATCAGCTTTCTTCATTACTCTAATTGCAATAAGAGACTAGCCCAATAGATGATTTACAGGAAGGACTGACGGTCCCTGAATGGTGACCAATATCCTGCCAGGGTACTCTTTATGGTAGCGACGGCCGGCCCCAACCTGCCTACTGCCTTGTCCTAGTCCTTCACCTTACCATCCCATAATTCCTGTAAATATGTGGAAACAGACCAGCGCAGGATATTTAGCCACCTTACAAACGATACCAAAATGGGGGTCACGGAAGGAAGGACCCAACAACTAAGGAATAAGGAGCGATAAACACCCCCAAACACTGCACGAGAGACACCGCAATAGCTCGCTATGTAAGACGCCGGGAACTCGCAGGAAGAAGATCACCAGGGAGGAGGCAGGCAATCCTGAGCGCAGAATGGAAGGAAATATAGGCAGCATCACAAGAGTAACAACATGTTGATACCAGCACTAAAAAGATACAGAATGAGATTTAGAAAACTAAAAATATTCATTAAAATGAACACAATGCACACTTTTATAGAACTGCTTCAACCGTAGTACTCTCAATCCAGCTCACAATGGCCCAGTACACTCCTTAATCACCTTACATCAGTGCATGTTAGAAGAAGTGAGACTGACACTAAATATGTTTGCTTATTCTTGTGGGAGAAGAGTGCATCTGCCAGCAAGCGAAAGTATTATATTTGGCAAAGGGCACCTTTATCTAGAGGGGTACCAAGCAGGGTAACAACTAAGTTGATTTGAACCCTTGTAAAAATTACCATTTTGACTTCTATTGTTTTACAGTACTTTATTTTGAAATTTCATAAAAAAAAATTAAGAAATATTTGCTTTTCTACACACAGGAAATAGTGAATTTCCTCACTCTTTGGCTATCTTCAAGAGAGCAGCGCAAGTAAATAAAGGTAAGATTAATAAAAAATTAATGATTGTTAGTTTTGTAATAGTTTTAAAGTTCAGTTGATCATTTGTTATTAATAATATGCAATTTGTCTTCTTGATCATGCAAAACAATATTTTTAAATTGAAATTATTTATAAATATACACCCTATGCCTCTGTTATATACTTGTTATAGCACCTCCTGAATATCTTTTGTTTCTATCTCTGAGTATTCACTTGAGATGAGACATGGTGGTCTCAAATCAGCTGCAATCAACCCATTTGGCTTCCCACACTTAATTATTACTGGCAAATGTATGTGCCTGTTATTTGTCTGCATGAGACTGCGTTACCTCAATTTCTGCAGAGAGACTACCTATACCTACAACACCTTTTTACCAGCATCTTGGTTGATAAATAGGGCTGTTTCAGTCCTGCCCTCAGGTTCCTCCTTGAATGCCTCAAACTGGACAGGAACATCCGCTATGGGAAAGATTAAACCCCAACTATGTTGAAATTTGCTAGAAATTTGCAATAATCCCAGCAAATTCTCCTGAGTTAAGGATGGTCCTCTCCCATTTCGTCCAGGACTTTAGCCTTTTACTGCCCTTGCTGTTGTTGTTGGACCATAATCATGATAAACAGTTTCTACTGCTGTGGGCACTCTTTCTGATTTTCAGAAAATTGCAGTTCAGCAAGTCTAGAACCATTATAGAATCTATCATTCAGTGTGTTGCACAATGGCTGTTACTTCTTAGCTGGTTAAATCTCTGGGGTACAGTTTGCTTCCAATCTGGTAGGCTTCAGTGCAAGTACACAAAAGCAAAATTACCAGTCCGAACTGTCAATCTAACAGCAATACGCCACACCCCTGCAAAGTAGGAAGCCTGGGAAGTGGTATGCTTCTGCAGAAGATTAGACAACCTCTTTAAGAGTGTGAAATAAATAACAGACATTATTAAAATAATATGAATATATGAATATTGACATGACCTTTATTGTTCACAGGAAAAAATGAATCTCTTGACTCAGAGGACATCTTCAGCAAAATTATTCAAGGAAATAAAGGTACACTATGACACCAGGGAAAATCTGCATGGTAGATATATTGCAAAAAATGTTTTTGCCTTTGTTTTTGAAAATGTGCTTCATATTTCAATAGGGCAATTGCTCAAATGCCCAGATTTTTACCTATGCAATTTATATGTATCAGTCACACAGATTTTAACAATAAATCTGGTATGCTTAAAAGGAATATTCCCACCTTCTTAGATGGGTAAAATTACTGAGTGCTTGTAAAAACAAGAACATTTGCTATTCTTAGATACAATTCATCTTTGTTCTCTGGATATTACTCTTATTTTATTTTTTACTGCTCGTTTTCTACTGAGCTGACATGCTCTGAGGTCTGCTGGGAAATCCATATTGCACTTTCGATCCTGGCTAGCCTCAGTCTCACAACATTTGTGATGTTACAGAGCTAAGGCTGCATCATATTTCAGCACTAGAGTGCATGCAGTTCAGGCTAGCTTGCAACTAAACTGTCAATCAAGCAGGAGCGCCTGAATCCCAATAATCAGAAAGTCAGCTGGCTGGAGACAGCTTATTTTCTGATGGAATAACTTAGAACAAGCCAAATAATGAATGCAATAATTAAAAAATCCAAATTGGTTTTGAATGTTATCACTTTGGGCGAAATTGTTTTAATCTTCTATTTATGGTACTTTTAGACAGCAAACTTTCATTACATGAAGGTAATATCCTCCTACCAAAAGGCCGAAGTGCTATTTCTTGCTCTTCGTGCTTATGGCCTAAGTCTTCTCTTGGAAACGTCAATGTGCCATATGTCCTCTCATCTATCTACAGTAAGTGGTTTTTTTTTCCTGCCATAATCAACACTGCATTTGTAAATTGTATTTGATCTCAAGGTAAAATTAATGCACAAATTTTTATTTCTCCGTGGAATTAATTTCAGCAAGAGTGAATGCTACGCTTTAAGGACATAACTGAAATGCAAGAATAGTTACTTACAGCAGTATGTGCTGTAGTAAAGCAGGGGATATAATCTTAGATGGGAGGTATGTATGAGAGCTGGCTAGCCTTGATGATGTGAGTCCTGGAGGTAAAGGCTCCAGCAATAGTAAGTTACTGAAAGGTTTTTAATTGTGCCAGATTTTTGGTCTGGGTTTTAGGATTTGCCAGAAGAGCTTGGGTGGGAATGGTCATGCCCATACGTCCAGTCCAGGCTTATTTAAGGCTTCTGAGCTTTCTCAGAGCAGGCTGTGTGTGGGAAGAAGAAAAGACTGCAGGGCTGGTTAGTCACTCCCAGAGACTGAGAAAGCTGGACTGTAATCTGAACAGATGATCAACAATTTGTTGTATGAACTATTTTGTTTATTTTGTTATACCTTTATACCAAAACAGGCTGTTTTTGTGTTCAGTCCCCTGAAGTTTATGAGAGAAATAAACATTGCATTGTTGGGCAAGAACCTATTGTTGATCAAGAACCTATAGAATAAATCATATCCTCAATTTCCTCTAGATATCTGCTGCGTAATCCAAGTTTTAGAAATTCCCACAATCAAATAATCACAACTGTTATCATGTATCTAAAGCATTATAGACTGTTACATCCAACAGTGGCACAAGTGGATTTGTGGAAGGGGCATAGCTAAGCATCAATCTGGTGTACACTGTAGCTCCTGATGGTGGAGACAGACAGGGCTGCAGGTAGCCGCCAGGTACCACTCTTAGGCAGAGCCCGATACTGTAGCTGCTGAACCCAGGGGTAATGTACACGACACTGAATAGGGCTAGATCTCCACTCAAACTAGTAAGTTCTGGCACCTCTACAGAACGGTTCCTGACACGGATTCGGGCATGGTTCAGACACGCCAGTCTAGGATAATGGTTCAGGGTTTGACCACACACAAACAGGGGTATGAGGTTCAGGCACTGGTCACTCTGGGACCAGGGAACGAGGTCCAGGCATTGGCTTCTCCAGGACCAGTGGATTCTGGATACAAAACTGGTCACACCAGTACCAGGGGACTTCAGATACAGGGCTGGCCACACCAGAACCAGATGACTATGGATACAGGACTAGTCACAACTAGACCAAGGATACAGGTTCAGGACACTGGCCACATCGGGACAAGGAGACCTCACAACTCACTAGTAGCACACCTTACTCACTAATTACTCTACATGTTGCTTGACGACTCCCTAGGAGAAAGGGAGTCAATTATACAAGATGTCTCCCAGCTATTGGCTGGGAGCCATCTTGCAGGTGTACACATATGCTAAATGCCTCTCAGCAACAGGCTGAGAGCATTTAGCAAAATGTGCTTGCTGCCCCTTTAAGAGCAGGGGAGTGCACACTCGTTCTCACTAGACATGCCAGCAGGAGCTGCAGTGTACACACAAAGACCAGGAAGAAACAGGAAGCAAGAGCATGCTGGGGACCTAGCCGAGGTTCAGTGCATTGACTAAGCTGGTGTCCCTACAACAAGGGTGGAGGGGACACTTTGCAAGGAGGCTGACAATAGCGCTACACAGATTTTAGAACCGTATCATTAAATAATAACATGGTGACATACCGAAAACCTATAGAAGTTCACAAACAAGTACCCCCAGTAGGCTTTAAATATTATTTATGGTAGTTTAAAAAGTTATTCCAGTTTTAAAAAAAAAAAGTTGCATAACAAATGGTTAACTATTCACTGGATAAGTGATCATTATTAGATGGTGTGTGTCCCGTGGCTGCCCTGGTTTTTGCTGGCTGTAAAACCGTGACCAAGAAAAGCCTAACTGATTTTACAGTTGGACACGCTCCCTTACAGAACCATTCAATACTATTTGAGCACAGCTTTTTTCTATCTTTGTTAAGGAAAAAGCAGATTAGAACAGGCAACATAAGTCTTCCATTCTGTCAATTGGCATATATCCTAATGATTGGACCTACAGTGGTTACGGAAAGTATTCAGACCCCTTTCAATTTTTCATTCATTGTTTCATTGCAGCCATTTGGTAAATTCAAAAAGATTGGTGGCTCTTGAGCGCACAACCTCAGCTGTGGATGTTACCGCAGTCGCTGTTCAGGCTGCTAGCGTGGGTGCAGCCAGTTTGTCCTCTGCCACCTGACAAGTTTGCTGGTGACAGCAAGCAATGTCGGGGATTCGTGAGTCAGTGCTCTATACAGCTCGAGCTTCTGGCTGCACGTTTCCCACGGATCGGGCACAAGTGGGTTTTGCACTTTCTCTACTCTCGGGCAGAGCGTTGGAGTGGGCAACGCCACTGTGGGAGCGCGACGATCGTGTGGTGCTGAGTGCTCCTCGTTTCCTGGAGGCTCTTAAAAAGGTCTTTTTAGGACCTCAGGTCACACACGATACGGCGCTACAACTGCTGGCATTGGCACAGGATTCGTCTTTGGTCAGTCAGTTTTCCGTCCAGTTTCGGACTCTGGCCTCAGAGCTAGACTGGTCGGATAAAGTTCTCATTCCAGTCTACTGGCGAGGACTGGCTGACCATGTTAAAGATGCTTTGGCTACCAGGGAGATTCCCACCATACTGGAGAAGCTTATCTCCATATCTACCCGCATTGACCTCCGTTTTCACAAGCGGAGGTTGGAGTGGGCCTAGTGTAGGCAGAGGATTCGGTTAGCTCCCACCTTTGCCACATCTCTCGAATCCCCCGATCTGGCGTCCGATCCCCAAAAGGCCACAGAGGTTCCTCGTGCAGGACCTAAGTCTCGAGTCGTCCGAGTATCTGTGGTCTGTAACCTTTGTCAGCAGACAGGACACTATGCCAACAAATGTCCACAGCGATCGGGGAAGCGATCGCGCCTAGTGGCCCTGGGAGGAGGTTCACTAGAGACAGCGGCATTTTCCTCCAAGATGACATTTAAAAGGACAGTCACTGTGGACTCTTCCACACTTACAGTTGAGCTTTGTGTGGACTCAGGAGCAGAGGGGAATTTCATGTCATCTACCTTTGCTCGTCGCCACGCAATACATCTGGTAGCGCTCGACAAACCAGTGACTGTCCGGGTAGTGAATGGGTTGACATTGCCCTCGCCAATTACACATCAGACTGTCCCTCTTACTTTGTGTGTACCCCCTTCCCATCAGGAAATTATTTCCCTTCTCGTCCTTCCCGAGGGAATAGATGAAATCCTACTTGGAGTACCCTGGCTCCGTTCCCACTCCCCTCATATTGAGTGGAACTCCGGTAGGATACTGGATTGAAGTGAGTCATGTAAGGACAGATGTGTCAGGGAGTGCATTCAGGTTACCACTACAGAGATACCCGCAGATCTTTCTCCTCTTCCCAAGTGTTATCAGTCATATGCAGACGTGTTCTCTAAAAAGGCTGCGGAGACTCTGCCGCCCCATCATCCCTAAGACTGTCCTATTGACCTCTTGCCTGGAGCAGAACCTCCTCGGGGAAGGGTCTATCCCCTCTCTCTTCCTGAGACGGAGGCTATGTCTCAATATATCCAGGAGAATCTGGCAAGAGGGTTCATTAGGAAGTCGGTGTCACCAGCAGGAGCGGGGTTCTTCTTCGTGCAGAAGAGTGGAGAATTACGTCTGTGTATAGATTACAGAGGTCTTAACGCCATCACCATTAAGAATAAGTACCCGTTGCCCCTGATCTCTGAGCTCTTTGATAGGCTCCGGGGAGCAAGGGTATTTACTAAATTAGATCTGTGTGGTGCTTATAACCTGATTCGCATCCGTGAGGGGGACGAATGGAAGACGGCTTTTAATACCAGGGATGGGCATTATGAATACCTGGTGATGCCCTTCGGGCTCTGTAATGCCCCAGCCGTTTTCCAAGACTTTGTCAATGATATCTTCCGGGATATGCTTTCCACCTCTGCAGTAGTCTATCTGGATGATATTCTCATCTTTTCTCCAGATATTGACTCTCACCGGAGGGATGTCTGCAAAGTCTTCGACCTGTTACGGGCGAACTCCCTCTATGCAAAGTTGGAAAAATGCATGTATGAGCAGGAGTCTTTACCTTTCCTGGGCTATATCATCTCCGCCCAGGGATTGGCTATGGATCCTGCCAAACTACAGGCTGTGATGGATTGGCAAGAACCCCATTCTCTTAAAGCGGTGCAGCGCTTTATGGGGTTCATTAATTACTATTGCCAATTCATTCCCCACTTCTCCACTTTGGTAGCTCCCTCGGTAGCCCTCACCAAGAAGGGAGCCAATCCCAAATTGTGGTCAGAGGAGGTCTCCAAGGCCTTTATTTCAATTAAGTCCCATTTTGCTAGCGCTCCCATCTTACATCGCACCGAAGTTGATAAGCCTTTTTTATTGGAGGTCGATGCCTCGTCCGTTGGTGCTGGAGCAGTCCTTTTTCAAAAGGATGCTCAAGGTCGGAAACATCCTTGCTTCTTATTTTCCAAGACCTTCACACCAGTGGAGAGGAATTATTCCATTGGGGATAGGGAGTTGCTAACCATGAAGTTGGCCTTTTCCGAGTGGAGACATCTCCTGGAGGGGCTCGCTTTCCCTTTCAAGTTTTCACTGACCACAAAAAATTGGTCTATTTACAGACCGCCCAGCGGCTAAATTCTCGTCAGGCCAGATGGTCCCTGTTCTTCTCCCGGTTTCATTTCACCCTCCCTTTCCTCTCCGGTGAGAAGAACATTCGGGCCGATGCGCTTTCTCGCTCCGTGGTGTCCTCTGAGGAGGTGGAGGAGGAGCCTCGTTGATTGTCCCCACAGAGAGCCTAAGAACTGTGGCCCCGGTTTCGCTTGAGCCTGTGACTCCGGGCAAGACTTTTGTGCCCACCAATTTGCGACCGGAGGTACTCTCTTGGGCACATTCGTCCAGGGTGGGTGGACATTTTGGGGCAAAAAGGACATCTGAGTTGCTGGCGAGGACATACTGGTGGCCACATATGGTCCGTGACGTCAGGGAATACGTTCAGGCGTGCGTCTCCTGCGTCAAGAATAAGTCCCCTCGACAATGGCCAGCTGGGCTACTTTTCCCTTTACTGGTGGCAGACAGGCCTTGGGAGATGGTCGGGATGGATTTTGTGGTGGGCTTACCCAAGTCTCGGGGCTGCACCATCATCTGGGTGATAACCGACCACTTCTCCAAAATGGTGCATTTACTGCCGTTACCACGGTTACTGTCTGCACGGGCCTTGGCAGCATTGTTCATTAGGCATATTTTCTGCCTACACGGTATGCCAGACAAAATTGTCAGTGATTGAGGTTCCTAGTTTGCGTCTCGGTTCTGGAGAGAGCTGTGTCGTTTACTCAGCATTGAGTTGAATCTCTCCTCTGCATACCATCCCGAGACGAATGGGTTGGTAGAGAAGGCCAACCAGACCTTGGTCACATATTTGCGACATTTTGTCTCTGCCAGGCAGGATGACTGGGCATCCTTGCTACCATGGGCTGAGTTCGCTCTAAATAATGCTGTGGCTGACTTCACCGGACAGACCCCATTCCTCCTGAACTACGGTCAGCATCCGCGGGTACCAGTGCCCATGCCCGTGTCTTCCGCCGATTCTAGGGTGGCAGACTGGGCTGTGGAGGCATGGGACATTTGGGACCGCACCCAGGATGCCATTCAGGCCTCCAAAGAGAGGATGAGGTCTTCGGCCGATGCCCATCGGCGCCCCGCTCCTACATTTGCTCCGGGTGACCTAGTGTGGCTTTCTGCCCGAAACATCAGGTTACGTGTAGAGTCCATCAAGTTGGCACCTCGCTTTTTCAGCCCCTTTAAAATTCTTGAGCAGGTGAACCCGGTGGTTTACCGCCTAGCCCTTCCGCCTCGCCTTGGTATCACCGACACCTTTCACGTGTCCCTCCTGAAACCCGTGGCCATTTCCCAGTTTTCCGAGTCATCTGCCGGGAGTCGGGTTCATCTACCGACGATTATGAGGTGAACGCCATTGTTGGGTGCAAGGTGGTACGAGGCAAAAAATTTTATTTGGTGGATTGGAGGGGTTATGGGCCTGAGGATAGGTCCTGGGAGCCTGCCGAGCATGTTCACGCTCCGCAGCTCATCGCTGCCTTTGAACGCAGCGAGGCCCAAAGAAGGGGGGGCATGTTAGAGCTTGAGTTCCTGCTGCTGCACAAGGGGAGTCTCGAACCAGTCCCGTTGCGATCCCCCATTCGTCTCCGGCCGCAGTGGAGCCTGCTCAGCAGAGACGTCGGTCCCAGCGTCTTGCCCATTCCAGTACTGTGCAGAGACTTACTGCTGCCTCTCCTGGATCTGCTATTATAGCCAGTGCCGGAGTAGACGTCTTTGGGACGAAGTCCTGCTTTTCCCCTTCTGAGCATGCCCAGGGTAAGATCTCTCATTGATGATCAGGGGTCACATGTTCAGGTACTGCAGCAGCTCCTATTGGTCCGCCAGGAAGGTCCTGAAACTGCATGTGTTTTGGAACAGTTTCTCATTGGTCCTTGTTTCTGGCAGGTCCTGTAGCTGTTGCTATAAAAGGGTGGCATGGCTGGGCCGCCATGCGCTAATATCAATCGTCATATGCTTTGCGCCAGTGTGGTCATGCGTGTGTATGGTTAGGGCCCGGCTGAAATAAGCCCCTAGAATACCGACTTAATCAGTGAGGAGTTTGGTATGCTAGCTGGTCAGGGTCGGTGTCCTAGATGCCCTAGATTACCGGCATAACCGGTGAGGAGTTTGATTGCCGTATTCAGGGCCTGGCGTTCAAACGCCATAGATTGCGGGTGGCTCCCGCGAGGACATTAGCGCATGATCACATTCTGTGTTCGCTTAGCAGTCAACTGTGTACCTGGGTGCCTGACAGGACACAGAAGTTTTTCTCAGCGGCTCTGTGACGTAACAGGGTTCGCTTTCAACGCTAGACAGCGCCCTAGCGTGTTTATTTTGCGACTCAGTGGTGTTAAGTGAGTTCGCACACATCGCCATATAGCGCTGCGGCACTCCTAGCGGCTCTGTGGAATAACAGAGTTCGCACATATTGTCACAGCGCGTTACGGCGTTTATTTTGGCGACTCTGCGGGATAACAGAGTTCGCTTCTTGCGCCATTTTACTAGCAGCAGGCTCCGCCTGCATGGTGGACCCCGGACTGCGAACGCACATCTCTACCTCATATATTTGGTGCGTTCCGCAGACCGTAACACACCCCTAACCTAATCCCAATCCTAACCCTAACTTTAGCCGCAACCCTAACCCTAATGGGAAAATGGAAATAAATACATTTTTTTAATTTTATTATTTTTCCCTAACTAAGGGGAAGAAAAAGGAGGGTTTGATTTACTATTTATAGCGGGTTTTTATGATTGGCAGCTATCACGCTAAAAGACGCTTTTTATTGCAAAAATAGTTTTTGCATCCCCACATTTTGAGAGCTATAATTTTTGCATATTTTGGCCCACAGAGTCATGTGAGGTCTTATTTTTTGCGGTACAAGTTGACGTTTTTATTGGACATTTTTTTATCACTTTTTATTTCGATTTTTGGGAGGTTAGAATGAACAAAAATCAGCAATTCATGAATTTCTTTTGGGGGAGGCGTTTATACCGTTCCGCGTGTGGTAAAATTGATAAAGCCATTTTTTTCTTCGGGTCAGTACGATTATGGCGATACTTAATTTATATCATTTTTTTATGTTTTGGTGCTTTTATAGAATAAAAACAATTATTATTTTTGCATCGCTTTATTATAACTTTTTTATTTTTTCGCTGATGATGCTGAATGGCGGCTCGTTTTTGCGGGACAAGATTACGTTTTCAGCGGTACCATGTTTATTTATATCGGTCTTTTTGATCGCGTGTTATTCCACTTTTTGATTGCGTGTTATTCCACTTTTTGTTCGGCGGTATGATGATAAAGCATTGATTTTTTGCTTTGATTTTTTTTTTAAGGGGTTCACTAAAGGGGTTAACTAGTGGGACAGTTTTATAGGGGGGGTCGTTACAGACAAATTTTTTGGGGAATATTTTTTTTTTTTTATTTTGGATTTTTTTTTAAAACATGTTTATTTTTTTTTAAACTTTTTTACTTTGTCCCAGGGTGGGACATCACTGTAAAATGTCAGATCGCTAGTGTGACAGTGTGCACAGCACTCTGTCACACCAGCGATTGCTCTGGCACTGCTGCAGGCTTCTCAGTGCCTGCTCTCAGCAGGCACTGAGGAAGCCGCCTCCCTGCAAGACCCGGCGGCCATCTTGGATCCGGGTACTTGGAGGGAGGAAGGCCTCAGAACAGCGCGATCACATCACGCTGTTCTGAGGGTCTCAGGGGAGGGTGCAGGGAGCCCCCTCCCTGCGCGATGCTCCCCTGCGCCCTTGGTACACCGCGATCATGTTTGATTGCGGTGTGCCAGGGGTTAATGTGCCGGGAGAGGTCCGTGACCACTCCTGACACACAGTCCCGGGAGCACAGCTGATCGCCTATGACGTACTATCCCGTCCATGGGCAGATTGGCACGGGTTTCATGGACGGGATAGTACGTCTGATGTCAGAAAGGGGTTAAACTTCTTGAATGTGGTTTTGAGTACCTTGAGGGGTGCAGTTTTTAGAATGGTGTCACTTTTGGGTATTTTCTGCTATATAAGACCCCTCAAAGTGACTTCAAATGTGAGGTGGTCCCTAAAAAAAATGGTTTTGTACATTTTGTTGTAAAAATGAGAAATCGCTGGTCAACTTTTAACCCTTATAACTTCCTAACAAAAAAACTTGGTTCCAAAATTGTGCTGATGTAAAGTAGACATGTGGGAAATGTTATTTAGCAACTATTTTGTGTGAAATATTCCTCTGTTTTAAGGGAATAAAAATTCAAAGTTTGAAAATTGCTAAATTTTCAAAATTTTTGCCATATTTCCATTTTTTTCATAAATAAATGCAAGTAATATCAAAGAAATTTTACCACTATCATGAAGTACAATATGTCCCGAGAAAACAATCTCAGAATCGCGAAGATCCGTTGAAGCGTTCCAGAGTTATAACCTCATAAAGAGACAGTGGTCAGAATTATAAAAATTGGCCCGGTCATTAACGTGCAAACCACTCTTGAGAGTTAAGGGGTTAAGGAACTCAATCATTCCATTGTTCTTCTTCCACTGGTCACATTGTGTGGATGTTGATTGTAGACCCAGGGGAGCCGTCATTACAGGGGGTCTCACATGCAGTCCCAGGTGATGGGTTTATGGAATATTCTTCATTCTTTTGAGCTAAAAGCAAATGTGTAAGGGGGAGGGAGAAAAAGAAGCCATATGTTTTAGTCAGTCAGTTGTTGGAGTGACATTGAGGGGAAAGGATCTAGGCTGAGGTCCTGGAGCCATGGATGGATGGCCTATGAAGTTTTGGAGATCGGTTGCTGGCTGGATCCACCTGCTACGGTTGAGAGATTTGTAGTTTGAATTTCACAAACTTTCTTAAAGATTGTTGGTCCTGGATACATGGACGTTGCTTGTATTATTTGTCATCTGGAGAAGTCTGGACTGTGACTACAGACTATACTGTAGGGAGATATGAAATCTGTAGGCCAATCAAAAGTTGGGAGATAGTGTGTTAGGAGTCAGGATTCTCCTGCTGTGCGAGATAGATCCCAAGCATTACCTGGTACTGTGGTCTCCCATTCAGGTCTGGCTGCTGCGATTGCTGCTCAGCACATACGTCAGTCCCAGCGTCTTGCTCAGGCTCGTGGTATACGTTTGGTTACTGCCAGTTTTCCAGCCAAATCTATGGTAACCAATAATATGTGGGTCAGCCTTGCGCTATGGAGTCTAAGTCCAGAGATCACTTTACTGAGCATGTCGGTGGATGTGGTGTCTTCTCATTAGTGGTCGGATGTTAGCTACTCTGGTGAGGTGGCAGTTACGGATTGGCCCGCAGGCGATGTCTCGGTCGACTGGACGTGAGTTTTTGGGCTGGAGCCTAGCGTATAAAAGGCTCTCAGTGGTGCATGCGGGTGCGCCAATGTCATTTATGTTTTGGTGTGTGTGTGTGTGTGGATACTCTACCATTCTGTCTGCATGTTTTCTAGTGTCTGTCTGTGCTCAAAGACTGTACACGTTGGCAGGCAGGTAACACACTTATGCGGTTTCATTCCCATGGCTCAGTACCTGTGTCTCTAGTCGGCTGCTTGAATAGGGTGCTGGTCAGGCACAAATTCAGTAGCGTCAGGACAAGGGTAACTACCGCTTGGCTTAGCATCTGTTTCGTTCATGTGTACGGTTAGCACAGTTCAGTTACAGAGCAAGCTCAACCCTTATGCTCCTCTCAGTAAAGGCGACAGGGTATTGTATCAAGCGTCATAAGAGTTCTGGCTCTTGGCAAAAAAATCTGCACCAATTGTTTGTGTAGTTACCACAATTTAGACTCAGAGCAAGCTCAATCTACTTGCTAACATCCCTGTGACGGTTATCAGGGTGTAGTACTTAGCATTCTCAAAGCAGTGCCTCTCTGTGAAGAAACTGAGCTGGGTACTCTGCGTTCCGTTCACACTGTGTTGCGTTAACACAGTGTGCTTAAGGTAACGCTCGCTGTTTTGTTCCATCATTATTCCCACTAGCAGCAGATGCATTTCTGCACGGTGGACCCCTGGTTGTGATTACACTTTATTTTTATATTTTATTTAGTGCAATCCGCCAACCCTAACACAGTGAGTATCGCCTGGTATGGGAGCAGTGGTACAATCAGCCCCAGGAAGGGAATCTTGTGGACTGGGGGGCAATGTATTTTGGTCATCTACTTGGATTTGTTGTAAAACCATGGATGTAAGAAATAAAAAATAGTTTCATTGTTAACCTGCCTAGGTGATTATTTCAACCAACAACATCAGATCTTCAAAGTACTGATTTGAATAAGTTAATGGTTTAAGAGTTAAATGACTTCAACCTATTTGCCCACATTGATTCCAGCTCTGAAGCACCGAACTCACTTGTCCCAGGCTGAAGTGACCTGGGTTTGATGCGGGGCATGCCTATCTGCGTGTCTCTGCTGTAAAATCTGTGGGTAAAATTAATTTAACCCTTTTGATAACCTTCAGAGTCTACTTTGTTGGCTATTTTGGGGAGATGTCTATAATTTGTGAAAAATATTTAGACTTGAGAGTCCTCAGTGGTTGATACCTTTTAATGGCTAACTGAAAAGATGGTAACAAATTGCAAGCTTTCGAGACTACTCAGGTCTCTTCATCAGGCTAGACTAATACAAAATCTGAAGAATCACATATTTATATACACAACAGGACACAGGAATAATGCAATAGGTAAGACAAGTGACGTGAAGCAGAACTGTCATTATGGCAGAGGGATGAACATAAATATTGGAACAGTTCATAGATAAGGAGTGAAAGTTTTATTACCCTCTGATTGGGGTCTGGTATTGTGTTGTGGTGCCCCCAGAAGGTCAGAGAAGCAGATTCCTTAATTGATATAGAAAAACATAAATCCATGTGACACGTTCATTCCAGCACTAAGAGTGTCAAAGGTCATCATAAGTTTATATTCCCAAACCTTTCTATCTTTCTCAGATTTGAAGTTAGATTTTAATACAAGTAATTCCATATCCATCATGCTATGACCGGGCATACAAAAGTGTTTTGCCACAGGTAAATCCATTCTTTTTTCTCTTATTGTGTGGCGATGAGAATTCATCCTTGTTCTCAGTTTTTGCCCGGTCTCCCCCACATACAGACCCCCAGTTGGACATTTAGTACATATAATGAGGTACACCACATTAGATGTGATGCAGCTGAAAGTACCTGGGATCTTGTAGTCCTGATGTGAGTTGGGGATCTTTATCTTGTCCGTGGTCATTATAGATGCACAGGTTTTACATTTCTTCTTGTTGCAAGGAAAGGTTCCTGCAGCTGTTGGGGAGGACAGGGAGCTTCTGACAATGATGCTTCTTAGATTTGGGGGCTGCCTAAAACATAGTAGTGGGGGGGTCTGGAAATATGGATTGTAATCGGGCATCTTTTTGTAGTAAAGGTTGTAGTTTCCGTGCAGCTCCCCTTAGCATCTCCAGATTTGGATTGTAGGTGACCACTAGAGGCACCCGGTTATTTTCTTCTTTAGCTTTGTAATGTAGCAGGTGATTCCTTGATATTCTGGTGGCTCTTGTAATTTGGTTTTCAATTGTTCTTGGATGGTAGCCCTGGTTCAAAAAAGTCTTTCTGAAGCGACCAAGTTGTTCATCTCTATCCATGGGTTGGAACATATACGGTTGTATCTGATGGCTTGGCTGTAGACAATAGAGTTTTTTATGTGTTTTGGATGGAAACTGTCCCATTTAAGGTATGTTGGACGGTCGATTGGCTTCTGATACAGGGATGTCTCTATTTCATTGTTCTTTAGCTTAATGGTGGTGTCTAAAAAGTTAATTTCAGTGCTGGAGTAGTTAAGTGTTAAGTTGATGGTGGGATGAAATTGGTTGAACTGTTCATGGAACGTCTTTAGCTGTTGTTCAGACTCCGTCCAGATGATTAAAATGTCATCAATGTAGGGGTAGTAGGCCCGAGGCCTGATGGGACATGAGGACAGAAAGTCGCTTTCAAGCTTGGCCATGAAAAGATTTGCATACTGTGGAGCCATTTTACTTCCCATAGCTGTGCCAGTCTCCTGAAGATAGATCTTGTTGTTAAATTCAAAGTAATTGTGGGTGAGGATGAATTTTGTGAGTTTCACCACAGAATCAGCATCATTCACGGTGTTTCCCCTGAAGACTTTGCAGGCATTTAATCCATCCTGGTGTGGGATATTAGAGTACAAAGATTCCACATCCATGGTGGCCAGGATGGTTCCTTCTGGTAGGGGACCTATTGCTGCTAGTTTATTCAGTAGGTCAGTTGTGTCCTGAATGAAGCTGGGTGTATCCTTTACCAGGGGTTTAAGAATACCCTCTACCCATCCAGATACCTGCTCAGTAAGGGTGTCCACACATGAAATAATCGGCCTCCCTGGATTCCCAGATTTGTGGATTTTGGGAAGCATGTAGAATGTCCCTGTTCTTGGACTTTCTGGTATCAGGTCATCAGCTCTTATGGATTTGTCAGACAGACAAGATACCAATTTGCTTAGTTCCTTGTAATAGTCCTGTGTAGGGTCCGACTCCAGTTTTCTGTAGTAGCGTGTGTCCGTAAGTAGTGTTGAGCGATACTTTCCGATATCCAAAAGTATCGGAATCGGAATGGTATCGCCGATACCATTAAAAATTCGGCGATACCCGATACCGATACCGGAAGTCCCATGTAAGTCTATGGGAACAAAATATCGCAACTAAAAAAACCTCTTTCTTTCCTTGTAAACACTAAATATACACACATAGAATACTATATATATATATTATATATATATATATATATATATACATGTCATTGTGACATATATATATACATATATGTATAGTTTATACACTTCTACATAGTAAAATATCCTCTGATTCAATTGCCGGGTAAAGTCGGCTTCTGTGAAAAGACAGAAGCACCCGACATGAAATGACACTTGGTGTACATAGGGTTAACCATGTCTTTTCATGTCCTTTGCTATCTGATTTGCACAAACAATTACATCAGTCTATGTGTGCAAAATTTCACACCTGTAGGGGTTAATTAAAGGTGTAAATTCGTTGTAAAAAAAACGGACTTTTTTGCTACGAATTTACACCTTTAATTAACCCCTACAGGTGTGAAATTTTGCACACTTACACTCATGTAATTGTTTGTGCAAATCAGATATCAAACTACATGAAAAGACATGGTTAACCCTATGTACACCAAGTGTCATTTCATGTCGGGTTCTGCATTTTCACAAAAGCCGGCAATTGAATTAGCGGCTATTATACTATGTAGAAGTGTATGAACTATAAATATAATATATATATATATGTGTAACAAATTCAATGACATGTATATATATATATGAGGTGTAAAATTGCTGAAAAAAAATGTGTGGGCTCCCGCCCTATTTTCGCAACCAGACAGACAAAGCCAGTGAGTGGGGGCAGATAATAATAGCCCAGAGAGGGACCATTTTTTTTGGCCCCCCCGGCTACTTAACATCTGCCCCCAGACACCCCAGAAAGGGCAAATCTCTAATTAGATTTGCCCTTTCTGGCACTTTGCCCGTCTATTCCCATTGCCCTGTAGCGGTGGCGAATGGGTTAATAAGGGGTTAAAATGACCTTGCAATTGAAAGGTCATTTTAAGCCAGGTTAATAATTGAGAGCTGTCAATTAGACAACTATCAATTATTAATCCTATTGTATGAAAGAAAAATCAAACACACACACTTTAATAAAAAAGAAGTTTAATGAAATAATCACACAGTTTTGACCATATTTTATTTACCTGCTAAAACCATTTCCTGTAATAAAAATAAAATAATAAAGCAAAATTATTCTTACCAATCCGATGCACAGTCAGGTCCCACGGTGTAATCCTTCAGAAAGGGTTAATGTTTACTGCAGGGACCGCAGCTAATGCTGCAGCCTCACAGTAAACCCCCAAATGAATGAGCTCCTCTCCTGGCTGACAGGAGAGGAAGTGGAAAGCTTAATTGATTGCTTTCCACTTTCACTTCAGGTCAGCCAGGGACACCATCAGTGACGTCAGAGGGAACTGATTAACAAAAATAGGGGTTCCCTTCGAAAAAAAAATGGCGTGGGGTCCCCCCTATTTTTGTTAACCAGCCAGATGAAGCAGACCGCTGAGGCCTGGATTTTCAGGCTGTTAAGGAGCCAAGATCCATGGACCTTGCCAGCCTGATAATACCAGGCCACAGCAGTCTGCATATCTTGGCTGATTAACAAAAATAGGGGATCCCCTCGAAAAAAATTGGCGTGGGGTCCCCCCTATTTTTGTTAACCAGCCAGATGAAGCAGACCGCTGAGGCCTGGTTTTTCAGGCTGGTAAGGATCCAATATCCATGGACCTTGCAAGCCTGATAATACCAGGCCACAGCAGTCTGCTTAGCTTGGCTGGTTAACAAAAATAGGGGATCCCCTCGAAAAAAAAACGGCGTAGGGGTCCCCCTACTTTTGTTAACCAGCCAAGTAAAATGCAGACTGCTGCGGCCTGGTATTAAAAGACTGTCAAGGCCCATGGATTTTGGCCCTCAACAGCCTGATAATACCAGGCTACAGCAGCCCCACATTTGGCGCATCAAAAGATGTGCCAATTGTGGCACTTTACCCGGCTCTTCCCACTGCCCTGTAGCGGTGGCAAGTGGGGTAATAAGGGGTTAATGTCACCGTTGATTGCACGGTGACAATAAGCCCGGTTAATAATGGATAGGCGTCAATAAGACACCGATCCATTATTAATCCCAAAGTTATTAAATGTATAAAAAAAAGACACAGCAAGAAAAAAGTCTTTTAATGAAATAAAAGAGACAACACAGTTTTCATTTTTTTTTATACTCTCTCATTCCTGCGACGCCATCGATCTCCTGTAAAAAAAGAAAAAAAACAAACCAACAGTATACCACCTGTCCGACGCAGTCCATAACGACAGTCCCACGACGATCCAGCTCTGCTACATCGGAATGACAGGCAGAGCCTGTCATCCCGGCGCAGCACAGCTGATTACCTGCTTCCCGGCGGTGACGTCATCGGACTGCTTTACGGCCGCGATTACCCAGCAGTCACTGCAGTTATCGCGAGAAACTGCATGTGACCGCCGGGGAGAAGAGGATGGCGGCCATGAAGCAGTCCGGGATGTGACCGCCGAAGATCTTCTGCCGGGTAAGTGCCGCTGACTCCTGACAGACCTGACCGACGGACACTGACAGTGACAGTGACAATTCCGATTCCGGTATCCGATATGACGAAAATATCGGTACTCGGAATCGGAATTCCGATACAGCCAATATCAGTCGATACCCGATATTTGCAGTATCGTATCGCTCAACACTATCCGTAAGTTGTCTGTTTGCTTCCTTCATATAGTCTGATGTGTTCATCATGACTATTGCACCTCCCTTGTCAGCAGGTTTAATGATGATTTCCTTGTTGGTTTTCAGAGACTGTATGGCCTTTCTCTCCTGGGCACTGATGTTGGAGGCTTGTCTCTTGTTGGTGGCTATGATGGTGGATTTTATCAAATGTCTGAATGAGTCTATATATTTATCCAAATGAGGGTTACGTCCAGGTGGAGGTGTCCAGTCTGACCTCTTCTTGGTTGTTGGGATCCCTTTTCCTTCAGTCCGAGTGTTTTCTGAATCTTCTGTATCATTCAAGTATTCCCTCAGGCGCAGTCTCCTGAAAAAATGTTCCATATCACTGCAGAGTTCGGTTTTATCCAGGGCCTTAGTAGGACAAAATGAGAGTCCTCTAGAAAGCACGGCAAGCTCCACTTTGTTGGGTTTGTAATCTGAGAGATTGATGACACAGTTAGATGTTTTTGTGTCTGGAATGGAGTGGTTGTCAAAGTTGTCAGGTTTTGGTTTTGTTTTGTATCTGTTTGTATAGAGTCCGGAATGGAGGCGCAGTCTGTGTAGTTTCTTTTCCTTGTTATGAATCAGAACGGTCCGTAGTTTGTTATAGTACTGTATTGTTGTAATTTTTGCTCTGTGCTTTCTGTAAGTGTTTTCCTCAGAGTTTCAAATTGCCGTTGGACTTTACTCCTTATGCTGTAGCAGACATGCAAAAGATGGTTCCTGTGTCCTGTTGTGTATATAAATATGTGATTGTTCAGATTTTGTATTAGTCTAGCCTGATGAAGAGACCTGAGTAGTCTCGAAAGTTGCAATTTGTTACCATCTTTTCAGTTAGCCATTAAAAGGTATCAACCACTGAGGACTCTCAAGTCTAAATATTTTTCTATCTACTGGCTAACACGGTACGAAGATACACATCTTTCCTATATCAAAATGGAGGATACCAGAATGTACCGCATCTTTATGGAACTAAAACCACTTCTGAAGAAACGCGCACAAATGGACAGCGACATTTTTTTCTTATCTAAATGCAAAAAGGAGAATCTAATTCCCAAAGGACTCTGGATTACAAACCCAATTCTTCACACCTACAATACCCATTATGCACAAAATCTTTGTCACAGGACTTCTGAAAGACTAAGGAACCATCTTTTGCATGTCTGCTACAGCATAAGGAGTAAAGTCCAACGGCAATTTGAAACTCTGAGGAAAACACTTACAGAAAGCACAGAGCAAAAATTACAACAATACTATAACAAACTACGGACCTTTCTGATTCATAACAAGGAACAGAAACTACACAGACTGCGCCTCCATTCCGGACTCTATACAAACAGATACAAAACAAAACTAAAACCTGACAACTCTGACAACCACTCCATTCCAGACACAAAAGCATCTAACTGTGTCATCAATCTCTCAGATTACAAACCCAACAAAGTGGAGCTTGCCGTGCTTTCTAGAGGACTCTCATTTTGTCCTACTAAGGCCCTGGATAAAACCGAACTCTGCAGTGATATGGAACATTTTTTCAGGAGACTGCGCCTGAGGGAATACTTGAATGATACAGAAGATTCAGAAAACACTCGGACTGAAGGAAAAGGGATCCCAACAACCAAGAAGAGGTCAGACTGGACACCTCCACCTGGACGTAACCCTCATTTGGATAAATATATAGACTCATTCAGACATTTGATAAAATCCACCATCATAGCCACCAACAAGAGACAAGCCTCCAACATCAGTGCCCAGGAGAGAAAGGCCATACAGTCTCTGAAAACCAACAAGGAAATCATCATTAAACCTGCTGACAAGGGAGGTGCAATAGTCATGATGAACACATCAGACTATATGAAGGAAGCAAACAGACAACTTACGGACACACGCTACTACAGAAAACTGGAGTCGGACCCTACACAGGATTATTACAAGGAACTAAGCAAATTGGTATCTTGTCTGTCTGACAAATCCATAAGAGCTGATGACATTGCCGGGGTCGTAGCGACAAATCACTCGTCCTTCAGTCACTCCAGATTAGATTATGAGCATGTGGTACCAATTATAAGAAAGAGTCAGACAATCAGGCTGGTTCAGTCTTAGAGCATGCTCTTAAAATGGTGCTAACAGGCGCCCTTCTCAGCAAGTTCTAAGCTTTATTTCTGAGAGCATGAGATTACATACACAGGATGTCAGGGTGGAGTAAAAGGGTGGACGAGAGCAGGGAGGTAAGCTATAGATGTCCATATATGTACATGTCCAGCATCTGGCCATCTCTAATTGGTCCTTAGATCTTCTTCTAAGTCCTCCTTTCATCGTGTCATCCTTAAGTTTCGTTTCCTAAGAATCGATTCTGGTTTCTTTGTACATCACGTGGTTTCTCAGTTCGAGTTATTAGATAGTTAGTGTAGTACAGTGGTAGGACACAAGGTGGAGACAGACACCAGTGCATTTCTCGGAGACAGACACTAACTGGTACTGACGTCATCTTCTTAGAATACATTTCAATCTGAATACTACTCATTCAAGGAAAACTTTGTGTTTTAAATTGTAGTAAGTACATAAGCATATGGAAGTATAAGAAAACATATAAACATATGAATATAAAGATATAAAAATAGCATATAAAATATATATAGAATATAAAAGTAGAAAATTATATTTTACCTTGACAACCTGATACCAGAAAGTCCAAGAACAGGGACGTTTTACATGCTTCCCAAAATCCACAAATCTGGGAATCCAGGGAGGCCGATTATTTCATGTGTGGACACCCTTACTGAGCAGGTATCTGGATGGGTAGAGGGTATTCTTAAACCCCTGGTAAAGGATACACCCAGCTACATTCAGGACACAACTGACCTACTGAATAAACTAGCAGCAATAGGTCCCCTACCAGAAGGAACCATCCTGGCCACCATGGATGTGGAATCTTTGTACTCTAATATCCCACACCAGGATGGATTAAATGCCTGCAAAGTCTTCATGGGAAACACCGGGAATGATGCTGATTCTGTGTGAAACTCACAAAATTCATCCTCACCCACAATTACTTTGAATTTAACAACAAGATCTATCTTCAGGAGACTGGCACAGCTATGGGAAGTAAAATGGCTCCACAGTATGCAAATCTTTTCATGGCCAAGCTTGAAAGCGACTTTCTGTCCTCATGTCCCATCAGGCCTCGGGCCTACTACCGCTATATTGATGACATTTTAATAATCTGGACGGAGTCTGAACAACAGCTAAAGACGTTCCATGAACAGTTCAACCAATTTCATCCCACCATCAACTTAACACTTAACTACTCCAGCACTGAAATTAACTTTTTAGACACCACCATTAAGCTAAAGAACAATGAAATAGAGACATCCCTGTATCAGAAGCCAATCGACCGTCCAACATACCTTAAATGGGACAGTTTCCATCCAAAACACATAAAAAACTCTATTGTCTACAGCCAAGCCATCAGATACAACCGTATATGTTCCAACCCCATGGATAGAGATGAACAACTTGGTCGCCTCAGAAAGATTTTTTGAACCAGGGCTACCATCCAAGAACAATTGAAAACCAAATTACAAGAGCCACCAGAATATCAAGGAATCACCTGCTACATTACAAAGCTAAAGAAGAAAATAACCGGGTGCCTCTAGTGGTCACCTACAATCCAAATCTGGAGATGCTAAGGGGAGCTGCACGGAAACTACAACCTTTACTACAAAAAGATGCCCGATTACAATCCATATTTCCAGACCCCCCACTACTATGTTTTAGGCAGCCCCCAAATCTAAGAAGCATCATTGTCAGAAGCTCCCTGTCCTCCCCAACAGCTGCAGGAACCTTTCCTTGCAACAAGAAGAAATGTAAAACCTGTGCATCTATAATGACCACGGACAAGATAAAGATCCCCAACTCACATCAGGACTACAAGATCCCAGGTACTTTCAGCTGCATCACATCTAATGTGGTGTACCTCATTATATGTACAAAATGTCCAACTGGGGGTCTGTATGTGGGGGAGACCGGGCAAAAACTGAGAACAAGGATGAATTCTCATCGCCACACAATAAGAGAAAAAGAATGGATTTACCTGTGGCAAAACACTTTTGTATGCCCGGTCATAGCATGATGGATATGGAATTACTTGTATTAAAATCTAACTTCAAATCTGAGAAAGATAGAAAGGTTTGGGAATATAAACTTATGATGACCTTTGACACTCTTAGTGCTGGAATGAACGTGTCACATGGATTTATGTCTTTCTATATCAATTAAGGAATCTGCTTCTCTGACCTTCTGGGGGCATCACAACACAATACCAGACCCCAATCAGAGAGTAATAAAACTTTCACTCCTTATCTATGAACTGTTCCAATATTTATGTTCATCCCTCTGCCATAATGACAGTTCTGCTTCACGTCACTTGTCTTACCTATTGCATTATTCCTGTGTCCTGTTGTGTATATAAATATGTGATTCTTCAGATTTTGTATTAGTCTAGCCTGATGAAGAGACCTGAGTAGTCTCGAAAGCTTGCAATTTGTTACCATCTTTTCAGTCAGTCATTAAAAGGTATCAACCACTGAGGACTCTCAAGTCTAAATATTTTTCTATCTACTGGCTAACACGGTACGAAGATACACATCTTTCCTATATAATTTGTGAAGCAGTTTTATGTGTATTCACATAAGAGCACTATACGGGATTTCATTTTATTATTGTGATTATTTTCTTTTTGTTATTGAAAGTGATAAAAAAAACAGAAAAAGAAAATCATGAAAAGAAGAAACTACTGAATCAGAAACCAACTTCAGCCTTGAATACGAAACTTGAGGAACAAGAAACCAACTTCGGCATCATCATTTCACTCACTTTATTGAAAAAAATATATATAGTTTTAACACTTACCTTTCCATATGATCTCCTGCGGCTCCACTTCTTCCTGTGATGGGTTCGTACATGTTGGGTGCCATCACAATGATGTCATTGCAATGGCGGTGGCTGAGTCCACACCTTGGAGAAGTCAACGGAGTTGGAGCTGCCCTGCCATTCTCTATTGCCTTTAGTGAAGGTTCAGGGGAGTTCCCTGCCTGTGCATAACAGACTCTGATGGTGGCGGCTTCCATTCTTTAATGGGGAGGTCCTCATCATCAGTATTCTGTCAGCTCTTTACGTTCGGATATGTCCTTATTCTTTTTATTCCAAGCATCCATACCGCCTGCCATTGTCCTATGGTTTGGCTACTATATCATAAAAGTTCACGCCTGTCTTATTTCTGTTTACAGCTTGATAGACAAGAGATGAAATCAAGTTGTCTGAAAGTACAATTGGCAATTATTAAGGACTATTTAGAAAGTCTCCAAATTTTACATTTAGAAAGCCAGTAATTAATAAAAAAAAAATCATCACAAAATTGCCCATAGCCTGTATAAGAAAGTGACAGTGTTACATAAGTTTCTTCAAAAGTAAGCCCAACGTGGCTGCACTCCCCTCATGTTTCCTTTTTCATTGTCTCAACAATGGCTGCTGCAACTGAACAGAAAAATATGACAACAGGTCAAAGTCATTTCTAAAAAAAAAGCATAATTGCTTGTGATACAGCCGACAATCTGGATAATAGGTGAAAATCATCTCTAAATTTTGATTTGAGGCGAAATAGTGCTCTGAAACTTTTATGATCTAAAAAAATTCTCTGTTTTCTCTGAGTTTTATTTTATTTTGCTTCATTGCATTAGATTCGGTTCACTTGTCCGTTCAGAAATTATATTTGTCTCTTCCATTATAGTAACAGCCAAATGGAATGTGATCCTTCGCATCAGTCATACAAATAGAAATAGCGAGGCCTCATTAATTTCTTTGGTTGTTCCAAAAAAACAGATCCAGAGTGGTCCTATATTAATCACTGTGAAAAAGTTCTCCAGCGTGGTCAGGAAATAAAACTTCATGTTTATTGTAGAAACATTATTAGGACATGTAGTGGATACACTTGGAAGCCCAGGATGGCTAGCGACCGACGCGTTTCGACGGTGAGATCTTAATCATGGTCTGTCTTTTACCGCTATACAGGGACTTATATATCTGTTTCGATACCAGTCAGGTGTAACAGTCAATTACTACCAAGGGAGGAAACAAAGTAACCAATCCCTGTAGTATGATTGGCAGATAATAAATGTATACATACATCCTGGAAAGCATATAAATAATGGCAAAAAACATCCAATCACAATATAAAATATCAAAGAACATTAGAAAATGAACGAAAAAAAATCAGTGAATAAAACTGACAGAGAAAAATTAATGGAAAAAGAAAATAGTGTGACACGCCTTGCTACTAATAACAATTGCAGTAAAAATGCCCTGCTGGAAAACTTTTTTCACATTGTTTGCTTCTGCATGCCCAGAGCCGAGGTGACTCTTAGGGCTCATACTCACTGGCGCCGAAAACGGATGATAATCAGACGAAAAAAAATCAGATTCAAATCTGACCAATGTTATTCAATAGGTGAGTTCTCATTTGCGATTTTTTTCTCATCAGAACTTGGTGTGAGAAAAAAATCACAGCATGCTGCGATTTGATGCGATTTTGGCATGATAATCGCTAATGCAAGTCAATGGGTGCGAGAAATCATCGCACAGCACTCGCACCATGCAAGTGCTGTCCGATTTATACACACCAGTCTCCTTTGAAAAGCTGGCAATTCATCCCCTGCTACTGTAAAATCACACTGACAGCTCACAAAACACTAGATACATACACATATAATATATATATATATATATATATATTATATATATACATGTCATTGTGACACATACATATATATATATTTATAGTTCATACACTTCTACATACTGTAATAGCCGCTAATTCAATTGCCGGCTTTTGTGAAATCACAGAAGCCGACATGAAATGAACTTTGTTTACACACAGTTAACCATGTCATTTCATGTATTTTGATATATGGTTTTAACTTACAATTACATAAGTGTATGTGTGAAAAATTTCAGACATGTAGGGGTTAATTAAAGGTGCAAATTCGTTGAAAAAAAATGCGTGGGCTCCCGCTGTATTTTCTCCACCAGACAGACAAAGCAAGCGAGTGGGGGCAAATAATAATAGGCCAGGGAGGGTGCATTTATTTTGTGCCCCCTGCCTACTAACATCTGCCCCCAGATACCCCAGAAAAGGCAAATCTATAATTAGATTCGCCCTTTCTGGCACTTTGCTCGTCTATTCCCATTGCCCTGTAGCGGTGGCGAATGGGTTAATAAGGGTTAAAGCCACCTTGCAATTGAAAGGTCACTTTAAGCCAGGTTAATAATTGAGAGCTGTCAATTTGACAACTATCAATTATTAATCCTATTGTTTGAAAAAAAAATCAAACACACACACTTTAATAAAAAAGAAGTTTAATGAAATAATCACACAGTTTTTGACCATATTTTATTTTCCTGCTAAAACCATTTCCTGTAATAAAAATAAAATAAAAAAGCAAAATTATTCTTAACAATCCGATGCACAGTCAGGTCCCACGTTGTAATCCATCAGAAAGGGTTAACAGGTTACAGCTAATGCTGCCTTCTGAGCTGTAACACCCTGAATGAATAACTTCCTCTCCCAGCGAAAGGAGAGGAAGTGATTAATGAGTGGAGCTTAATTGATTTATTGCCACTTTCACTTCAGTGACCTGACCTAAAGTGAAAGTGGGACGCAATCAATTAAGCTTGATTCATTAATCACATCCTCTCCTGTCGGCAGGAGATAAGCTCATTCATTCAGGAGCTTTCAGCTGAGCATGCAGCATTACTTGCACTGCTTGGCTCAAAGCTAGTTAACCCTTTGTGAAGGATTACAGCATGGGACGTGACAGATCGCCAGATAGGTAAGAATAATGTTGTTTTATTATTTTTTCTTTATTTTAGGAGATCAAGGGCTTCGCACGGATTAAGAGTAGAATAAAAGATGGTCAAAAAAATGTGTTTTTATTTCATTAAAATTATTTATTCTTAAAGTGTGTGTGTTTTTTTATTTACTTCAATAGGATTAATAATTGATAGTTTTCTAATTGACAGCTCTCAATTATTAACCTGGCTTAAAGTGACCTTTCAATTGCAAGGTGGCTTTAACCCCTTATTAACCCATTCGCCACCGCTACAGGGCAATGGGAATAGACGGGCAAAGTGCCAGAAAGGGCAAATCTAATTAGAGATTTGCCCTTTCTGGGGTGTCTGGGGGCAGATGTTAGTAGCCAGGGGGGCACAAAAAAAATGTACCCTCCCTAGGCTATTATTATCTGCCCCCACTCGCTGGCTTTGTCTGTCTGGTGGAGAAAATACAGCGGGAGCCCACACATTTTTTTTCAACGAATTTACACCTTTAATTAACCCCTACATGTCTGAAATTTTGCACACATACACTTATGTAATTGTAAGTTAAAACCATATATCAAAATAAAAAGCTCACAGACAAAGATAGAAGGACTTAAAAATCCTAAAAAAAATTTTAGCAAAAACACAACATGAAAATAGCCTCACCAGATCTTGAAAGATGAACAGTGCACTAGCAGGATGCAGCCGGCTCCCACAGATAAAGGCTGGCGCAGCACAGGTGCCCTCCACTGATTAGGACAGCCACCCTATCACAAAAAAGTGATGATAAAGGTATAAGCTGCCTGGTGGAGAAAACACACAAATAAAGCTTGCTTAGGAGGACAAAAAAGTGCAATTTTTTTGTCCTCCTAAGCAAGCTTTATTTGTGTGTTTTCTCCACCAGGCAGCTTATACCTTTATCATCACTTTTTTGTGATAGGGTGGCTGTCCTCATCAGTGGAGGGCACCTGTGCTGCGCCAGCCTTTATCTGTGGGAGCCGGCTGCATCCTGCTAGTGCACTGTTCATCTTTCAAGATCTGGTGAGGCTATTTTCATGTTGTGTTTTTGCTAACATATATCAAAATACATGAAATGACATGGTTAACTGTGTGGAAACAATGTATCATTTCATGTCGGCTTTTGTGATTTCACAAAAGCCGGCAATTGAATTAGCGGCTATTACAGTATGTAGAAGTGTATGAACTATAAATATATGTATATATATATATATATGTCACAATGACATATATATATATATGTATTCTATGTGTGTATATGTATTGTTTCTATTCTTTATTAAAGCTGTCAGTGTGATTTTACAGTATAGCCGGGGATGAATTAGCAGCTATTATACTATGTAGAAGTGTATGACCTATATACAGTATATATATATATATATAATTATTTGCTTTTTGTGTACTTTTTTTTTGACAATGTGATTTTTACATGACTTTTTGCATAGAGATAACTGCTCTATGTAAAACTTCATGTTAAAATCGCATTGCATACAGATGGAAAACTGATGGAAAACGCATGGTGCGATTTAAAATCGCATGCAAATCGCATGCCTTTTTACAACAATTGTACCGTTTTTTCCCTGCAGAAAATGGACCGATTTTTTTCCAGCCAGTGAGTATGAGCCCTTTGCGTGGACTTCATCTTCAGCTGAAGAAGTAATGTATGGTGAGCTGACTCTTCTATTCCCTGTCCCTATATACCTATATTAATCAATAGAGAACCTCTGCTTCCATTTGCATAATTGATGCAATGGAACTGAATAGAAAAGACAAACAAAATGTATGGCTAGGCATGTAAACAGAGCCTTAAAGAGGATTTAAATGGGTTGCCTATGAACAAAGTACATTCTAATCGATAGATCTTGGAATAAAAATAAGTTCCATAATTGGATGTGTTTAAATAAAAAGTTCCTGGGCTGAGATAATCTTATAAATGTTCCCCTGCTGTGTACTGTGTAATGGCCGTGTCTGACCGTGCAGGAACATGGTCTGATCATACCACAGCTCCTAGACAGGGGGACGAAGGAAAAGAGGATGCATGTGATCACAGCTGAATCTTTCTGTGTGTTTTTAATAAATAGGCAGGAAAATGTTTTTTTCTTACAGAAACCAGGAGCTGTGATCCCGTGCTGTCCTGTCTGTATACTCCCTTTTCCTTCCTCCCCTGCCCAGGAGCTGTGATATGATCAGACCATGTCCCTGTACGATCAGACATGGCCATTACACAGTACACAGCAGGGGCACATTTATAAGATTATCTCAGCACACAAACATTTTTTTAACACATTCAATTGTGGAACTTATTTTTATTCTAAGATGTATTAAGTAAAATGTACTTTGTTCGTGGAAAACCCCTTTAAGAAGAGATTATTAAGTTAACAGAAATAAAAATAGTAATCTGTAAATCTGACACTAAAACAAATTTCTATGATGTGCAACATTGTTAGATAGACTGTCTAGATATCAATGTAATTCTAATAATTTCTACTGTGCATTCACCATAATTACGGAACCAAACAAACAAAAAATTAGCAGCTATTAAAAGCTTGAGTCTATATGGACACGTTCCTTTAATTTTTTTGTTTGCTTTTGAATTTCGCCACATTACTCATGATTTGTCAAGTTACATAATGACAGCTATGCCTGCAAGCCCTTGTCAAGAGTAAGGCTTTGTGTGCACGTTGCGTATTTGATGCGTTTTCGCTGCGCTTTTTTCCAAGTGTAAATGGTCCAAAAACGCAATGGAATACTTTTGCAAGCTATTTCAATGACAATCCTGCAAGTGTTGTTCACATGATCATTAAATTTTGGTGCGTATTTGCAGTGCGTCTTTTTCTGCAGCATGTCATTTCTTTTTGGCGTTTTTGCCTGCGTTTTTGACCCATTGAATGCACAGGAAAAAAACGCATGGAAAACACACATGCAAAAACGCAGCGTATTTTTCCCCAGCGTTTTTGCTGCCAAGAGATGCAGAAATTCCTACAAGCAACTTGCGCACATAGCAAAACTGCATGGTGTGAGAGGGAGAAAAAGCAGTAGTGAGGATACATATAACATGCTCAGAAAGCTAAGCACAGAAGAAAAATTAAACTTTGCAGAACCAGTCTTGTCAATTGGCATGGAAAAATGCATATTTCTAAAAAGGCATACAGATTACTAGAAAAAGGACCAAAACATAGGCTAGACAATTCAAACCAAATGATCAACTGCTCTGGCTGATCTACATTTATTTATCAAATGTAGCTTGGAATTGATATATTTTATGATAATATGATTAAAAGAGTGATATTGTAAAGGCTCCCCACTAAAGCCAAAACATCTCTGACCTATTGAGGTAAGTAATATTCGAGACCTCTGAAATTGTCAGTGAAGTATTTTTATTATGGGGCCCAGTGCTAAATCGCCTTTTCTCCTGCCTGGTATCCAAATTTCAGCAGCATCTGCATTAGCTTGACACAAATACAGGTGAATGCACTGGTGAAGCAGGGAACCACCAGCTTGTTGTTCGACCATGAGTTCCTGGATTACCAGGTGTAATAATGTCACGAGATTACTCCTGTCTCATCGAGCACATTGTGCCAGGGTCACACTTGCCAGTGTGATGCGAGAAACTCACGCGAGTCTCTTGCATCAATACCCGACACTGCCACTGGCATTTGGACCGGAGTGTGCGGCTGCATGTATTTCTATGCAGTCGCACACTCCGGTCCGAGTGCCGGCGGCAGTGTCGGGTATTGATGCGAGAAATTTGCAAGTGTGACCCCGGCCTAAGTCTGCACACAGCACAGACCAGAACAGTATCATGAGGATGTGGCTGGGTGAGCATTTTTTTATTTATGGAGTCAGTGCATTTTCTTGTAAGGGAATGAGAGGAGCCATACCATAATGAAGTGCAGTTTCGGGCCATTGTTCTGTACTGTGTACTGCGCCCATCATATTGTATTTAGTTAAAGTGGAGGCATTATAATGTATTGGGATGCATTGTCAGGGCATCATATTGTTTTGAGACACTTGAGTCATCTTATTGTATTGGGCAACATGGGTGGCATCTTACTGTATTGGTTGAAACTTGGTGGGCATGATGCTGTATTGGGGAGCACTGTGGGGCAAAATACTGGATTGTGGGGCAATGTGGAGGCATAATATTCAATTGAAGGGCACTGTAAGGGTGTCATGGGTGTGTCAGAGGCTGCAGACAGTCGCACTGCATCTGGCAGCAGTAGGTCTCTGCATTTGGCTTTGCAGACAACTTCCTAACCCTTCTAACCCAGTGGCAACCTTTCTCCAGTTCTAATTGACACACCTGTACCTGGGTGTTATAGCCTCCCAGACTGCTGATGGGAGTTACTGGTGATATTTTCATTTCCCTCTGTTAAGGCTTTGAGCTATAGCAGTTGGCTATCTTCCTCTTTGGTGTTGCTGCAGGACATCTGTGTTACATCTCTGAGTTTTCTCAAGATAAGTGTTCCCCTTGTTTGTCTACCCCAGCTGCCTATAGTCGAAGTGGGGACAAACTAGTGCACATCCTGTCCTTCTCTATGCAGGGCTTATTGCCAGGTTAAGTCCAGCGTCACACTAGAGAGGAATGTGGATGAGTGCTTTGCGAGAAAAAAAAATCGCATAGCACTAGGACCGCTGTTACCAGGGACCTGTAGGAAGACACGTGGTGTTGAAACTTGTCGTCCAAAAGAGACTGACTGTATGCAAAATTGTTACTGAAAAAAACTGAAACTTTTTAATGGATTAATAAAAGTTTTATTTTATCCTACCATTGGACTGATCGCTGAAGAAACAAAAAACATTTCCTATGTATATCTTTATATTTCATAGAGAGATTAATAGCAGAATAGCCGTTTATTCATTTGTCGGCTTCTGTAAAATCATTGGAGAAGCCGACAGGATAGGAAGCATGGTTTAAAGTAATCCCATGCAGAACAGTTAGATTTATAGATGTCAGTCACTAATAGTGTTAGTAATATGTGTGTGTAAAATTTGGGACCTGTATTTATTTAATAAAATAATATTTTCACGGAAAAAAAAATTTCTGCGCCAGAAAGGGGAAAGCCAGTGACTTAGGGCAGATATTAATAGCCTAGAAAGAGACCATGATTATTGGCCCCCCTGGCTAAAAACATCTGCCCCCAGCTACCCCAGAAAAGGCGTATCTGTAAGATGCGCCAATTCTGGCACTTAGTCTCTCTCTTCCCACTGCCCTGTAGCAGTGGCATATGAAGTAATAAAGGGTTAATGTCACTTTTGTATTGTAAGGTGACATTAATCCCATAGTCCTATATTAAACAGGCGGGGGACACTTCACATACTTGTAATTATACCAAATCTATAGTGGAAGGTGCCACCCATAGATAAGAAGTGCAAAGAGGGTTATTTAATAAAATTAATTTTTATTGAAATACAACTTTTTAAAAGCATACATAAATACAACATATTCAACAAAGATGAAAGGAACTCCAAAAGTAAGAAGAGGGGAAAAGATGCAATATACCACTGTGATGAAACACCGAAATATGCACAGATCCTATGTAACCATGAAATGCATACATGAAAATGAAAATAACCAGGCACTAGATATCTCGAGCTAGGAGCATTAAAGCCTCCATAATGTTTATAGACAATGCCCTTTATAATATAAATGCGGTGTAAAAGATCTAATGGAACTTGTGGACATTCCCCATAACAAAGTCAGCCAGCCAAAGAAATGATAACAGTGCTGAGGTAGTGAGTAACATACACCCAAAAATAGACTATCAAAAGGCAATCAACCTAAAATAAGTCGTGGGTATGCATCCCATCTACATACCTAGGCACTGCAGGGCAATAACGCTGACGATGGGGTAGTGCAGGAGTGGAAATCCAGTGGTATCTGTTCCCCGCGCCCGACGGGCACCGTTTCGTGTAGTCACTTCTTCCGGGGCGTGATGTGGTATGAAAGGTGTGGGAGATATATATAGGGAGAGTGAGGAGTGCTCGCTTTAAGATTGGATGGAAGCCGTGCTAGTCCATATCCTTATCGGCGCACGCCAGCCCGTGATGCACCTCCCAAATAATAATAAGACTTCCGGGAAAGCGTTCCGTGGCCCGCAGGTGGAACGCACCATAGGTCATGTGGCGAGCGCCACCGGGAAGTACAGAGGAGGGGCATAATCGGGGCGTGCGCTCTGGACAGGTGACGACATGTGTGATGTAACTAATGTAGCTCATACTGCGCATGCGCCATCAAGGAATAAGATGGGAGGGACATGCTGAGACAATGAAGAAAAATGACGTAAATGGGTATATACGCTGGAAGGGATAGCGATGTAATAATCCTTCACAGCGCGTGCGTAGTATATAAAGTAGGCACAAGCGCTGAAAGAGGATCTCAAAAGGAACCCTTCCACAGCGCACGTATTGCCATTTAAAGTGCACATGTGCTAAAAAAGATGACAAACAGAACCTTTCAACAGCGCATATATTACCATTTTAAGTGCAAATGTGCTAAAATAAAAAAAAAAAAAAAAAAAAAAAAGGGGCAGTGATGTCCATGTGGGACAAAAAGGAAGGGCTGTATATAAATCATACAAGTGTTTATATTAATTGGGGATAATTGATATGAAATAAAGTGTACATACAGTATATTCTTATTTAAGATGTGAGTCTTTACAATAGGCTCATTATTAGAATAACATAACAGACAAAAATAATAATGAAAAAAAAATATATATACCTATATCCCTAAATGATAAATAATCAATAAAGAAGTATATAATATCAAAAAATATAAAATTATAACTTTTTTCTTCATCGTGAAGCCATATGATGATATTCAGAAAGTCCCAATAAGAAATTCGAGGCTTGGTCAATGCGCAGGAAAAGACAGTAAACACCATAAAGAACCCATCCAAACTGAAAGCAAAAAACCTTGAAAAATCAAAAAACAAATACGTAAGAGATAATAAAACATGAAAATCATATTAATAGAAAAAAATTTTTTTTTTTTTTAAAAATATATATACTCCTGTTAACCCCTTCACCCCCAAGGGTGGTTTGCACGTTAATGACCGGGCCAATTTTTACAATTCTGACCACTGTCTCTTTATGAGGTTATAACTCTGGAACGCTTCAACGGATCTTCGCGATTCTGAGATTGTTTTCTCGTGACATACTGTACTTCATGTTAGTGGTAAAATTTCTTCGATATAACTTGCGTTTATTTTTGAAAAAAAACGCAAATATGGCGAAAATTTTTAAAATTTTGCAATTTTCAAACTTTGAATTTTTATTCCCTTAAAACAGAGAAATATGTCACACAAAATAGTTAAGAAATAACATTTCCCACATGTCTACTTTATATCAGCACAATTTTGGAACCAAAATTTTTTTTTGTTAGGAAGTTATAAGGGTTAAAAGTTGACCAGCGATTTCTCATTTTTACAACAAAATTTACAAAGCCATTTTTTTTAGGGACCACCTCACATTTGAAGTCACTTTGAGGGGTCTATATGGCAGAAAATACCCAAAAGTGACACCATTCTAAAAACTGCACCCCTCAAGGTACTCAAAACCACATTCAAGAAGTTTATTAACCCTTCAGGTGCTTCACAGTAACTAAAGCAACGTGGAAGGAAAAAATGAATATTTTACTTTTTAGCCACAAAAATGATCTTTTACAAACTTTTTTTTTATTTTCACAAGGGTAAAAGGAGAAAATGGACAGATAAGGTTGTTATGCAATTTCTCCTGAGTACGCCAATACCCCATATGTGGGGGAAAACCACTGTTTGGGCACACGGCAGAGCTCGTAAGGGAAGGAGCGACGTTTGACTTTTTCAAACTAAAATTGGCTGGAATTTAGATTGGATGCCATGTCGCGTTTGGAGAGCCCCTGATGCGCCTAAACAGTGGAAACCCCCCACAAGTGACACCATTTTGGAAACTAGACCCCCTAAGGTACTTATCTAGATCTGTTGTGAGCACTTTGAACCCTCAAGTGTTTCACAAAAGTTTATAAAGCCTGGGTGTGAAAAAAAAAAAATCAATTTTCCACAAAAATGATTTTTTAGTCCCAAATTTTTGAATTTTTCCAAGGAAATTGGACCCCAAAAGTTGTTGTACAATTTGTCCTGAGTACGCTGATACCCCATATGTGGGGGGGGAAACTGTTTGGGTGCACGGCAGGGCTTGGAAAGGAAGTAGTAACGTTTTGGAATGCAGACGTTAATGGGGGTCATGTTCTGTTTGCAGTGCCCCACATGAGCCTAAACAGTGGAAACCCCCCACAAGTGACCCCATTTGGAAACTAGACCCCCTAAGGAACTTATCTAGATCTTTGGTGAGCACTTTGAACCCCCAAGTGCTTCACACAAGTTTATAATGCCCGGGCATGAAAATAAAAAATCCTATTTTTTTCCCACAAAAATTATCTTTTAGTCACTAATTTTTTATTTTCCCAAGGGTAACAGGAGAAATTGGACCACATAAGTTGTTGTACAATTTGTCCTGAGTATGCTGATACCCAATATGTGGGGGGGAACCACTGTTTAGGCGCACGGCAGAGCTCGGAATGGAAGGAGCACCATTTGACTTTTTCCAACCAAAATTGGCTGGAATTGAGTTTGGATGCCATGTTGCATTTGGAGAGCCCCTGATGTGCCTAAACAGTGGAAACCCCCCACAAATGACCCCATTTGGGAAACTAGACCCCCTAAGGAACTTATCTAGATTTTTGATGAGCAATTTGAACCCCCAAGTGCTTCACACAAGTTTATAACGTAGAGCCGTAAAATTTAAAAATCATATTTTTTCCACACAAAATGATCTTTTCACCCCAATTTTTATTTTTCCAAGGGTAACAAGACTCCAAAAGTTATTGTGCAATTTGTCCTGAGTGCGCTGATACCCCATATGTGGGGGTAAACCACTGTTTGGGTGCATGGCAGAGTTTGGAAGGGAAGGAGCGCCGTCTGACTTTTTCAACGCAGAATTGGCTGGATGCCATGTCGTGTTTGGAGAGCTCCTGATCTGCCTAAACAGTGGAAACCCCCATAAATGACACCATTTTGGAAACTAGACCCCTCAAGGAACTTATCTAGATGTGTGGTGAGAACTTTGAACCCCCAGGTGTTTCACTAAAGTTTAAACGTACAGCCGTAAAATAAAAAATCTTTTTTTTTTTTTTACAAAAATGATTTTTTCGCCCCCAATATTTTATTTTCACAAGGGTAACAGAAGAAATTGGAACCCAAAAGTTGTTGTCCAATTTGTCCTGAGTACACTGATACCCAATATGTGGGCGAAAACTACTGTATGGGCACACGTCGGGGCTCGGAAGGGAAGTAGTGACGTTTTGGATTGCAGACTTTGATGGAATGGTCTGGGGGCTCATGTCACATTTGGAGAGCCCCTGATGCACCTAAACAGTGGAAACCCCCCACAAGTGACCCCAATATTTGGCAAATAGACCCCACAAGGAACTTATCTAGATGTGTGGTGAGCACTTTGAACCCCGAAGTGCTTCACAGAAGTTTATAACGCACAGCCGTAAAAATAAAAATCTTTTTTTTTTTTACAAAAATTATTTTTTTCGCCCCCAATATTTTATTTTCACAAGGGTAACAGGAGAAATTGGACACCAAAAGTTGTTGTCCAATTTATCCTGAGTACGCTGATACCCAATATGTGGGAGAAAACTACTGTATGGGCGCACGTCAGGGCTCGAAAGGGAAGTAGTGACGTTTTGGATTGCAGACTTTGATGGAATGGTCTGGGGGCGTCATGTCGCATTTGGAGAGCCCCTGATGCGCCTAAACAGTGGAAATCCCCAACAAGTGACCCCATTTTGGAAATAGACCCCACAAGGAACTTATCTAGTGTGTGGTGAGGCTATGAATCCCCAAGTGCTTCACAGAAGTTTATAATGTACAGCCGTAAAAACAAAAAAATAATTTTTTTTGTACAAAAATGATATTTTCGCCCCAGTTTTTTATTTTCCCAAGGGTAACAGAAGTAATAGGACAAATTGCACAATAACTCTTGGGGTCCAGAGTACGCTGATACCCCATATGTGGGGATAAACTACTGTTTGGACGCATGGCAGAGCTCAGAAGTGAAGGAGCACCGTTTGACTTTTTCAACGCAGAATTGGCTGGAATTGAGATCAGACGCCATGTCACATTTGGAGAGCCCCTGATGTGCCTAAACAGCGGAACCCCCCAATTCTAACTCCAACCCTAACCCCAACACACCCCTAACCCTAGTCCCAACCCTAACCACAAACCTAACCCTAACACACCCCTAATCCCAACCCTAACCCTAATCCTAACTTTAGCGCCAACCCTAACCCTAACTTTAGCCGCAACCCTAACCCTAACCCTAATGGGAAAATGGAAATAAATACATTTTTTTAATTTTATTATTTTTCCCTAACTAAGGGGGTGATAAAGGGGGGTTTGATTTACTATTTATAACGGGTTTTTATGATTGGCAGCTGTCACGCTAAAAGACGCTTTTTATTGCAAAAATAGTTTTTTGCATCGCCACATTTGAGAGCTATAATTTTTGCATATTTTGGCCCACAGAGTCATGTGAGGTCTTATTTTTGCGGTACGAGTTGACGTTTTTATTTGTACCATTTTTGAGCAGGTGACATTTTTTGATCGCTTTTTATTTCGATTTTGGGAGGTTAGAATGAACAAAAATCAGCAATTTCATGAATTTCTTTTGGGGGAGGCGTTTTTATTGTTCCGCGTGGTAAAATTGATAAAGCAGTTTATTCTTCGGGTCAGTACGATTAATGGCGATACCTCATTTATAATCATTTTTTTATGTTTTTGGCGCTTTATAGAATAAAAACAATTTTATATAAAAAATAATTATTTTTGCATCGCTTTATTCTGCGAGCTATAAACTTTTTTATTTTTTCCTGATGATGCTGTATGGCGGCTCGTTTTTGCGGACAAGATGCGTTTTCAGCGGTACCATGTTTTATTTATATCGGTCTTTTTGATCGCGCGTTATTCCACTTTTTGTTCGCAGTATGATGATAAAGCATTGATTTTTTGCTTTGTTTTTTTTTTTTTTAAGGGGTTCACTAAAGAGGTTAACTAGTGGGACAGTTTTTTATAGGGGGATCGTTACGGACGCGGCGATACCAAATATGGTACTTTTTATTGTTTTGTTTTTTTTATTTACAGGAAGAAATGAATTTATTGGGAATATTTTTTTTTTTTATTTATTTTGGATTTTTTTTTAATAACATGTTTATTTTTATTTTTTTAACTTTTTTACTTTGTCCCAGGGTGGGACATCACTGTATTTTATCAAATCGCTGGTGTGACAGTGTGCACAGCACTCTGTCACACCAGCGATCGCTCAGGCATAGCTGCAGGCTTCTCAGTGCCTGCTCTCAGCAGGCACTGAGGAAGCCGCCTCCCTCCAGGACCCCGGCGCCATCTTGGATCCGGGTCCTGGAGGGAGGAAGGCCCTCAGAACAGGC
>JARQOD010005857.1:0-45885 GCA_033576555.1 Oophaga sylvatica
CTTCTGTGAGTACCATACAATTTTCAATTTTTAGGCCGGTGATACTGTTATGTTTCGGTAGCTGAGGAGTGCAGGTAAAAAAGGCAATACACCAGAGCAGTTGGAATCTATGAGATTGCAGTACCCTGACTAACCACCACAACTAGAGGCAGCCGTGGAGCGTTCCTACGTTGGTCCTAGACGCCTCGTCACAGCCTGAGAAACTAACTACACCTAAAGATAGAAATAGGAAAGCTATCTGCCCCGGAGCAGAACCCCAAAGATAATAGAAAGCCCCCAAACATGTAATGGCGGTTAGACAAGAGGAAATACTGACACAGAAAGAAAATAGTATGAGCAAACGCTGGGGCCCAAACTATCTAAATAGAAAAGGAAGGGTACTTACTGCAATCCCAGAAAACTCTGAAAAGCACCAACTCTACTAATTTCAAAATCACCTGAGATCACACGACCTCTACCACCTAAATTAGTTCTCTGGTGTAACAAAATCAAAACAGCAGCCACTGAAAAAACTGGAAAAAAGCAAAAGAACAAAACTCAGTGGCTGAACTAAACTGAGAGGGCAGAAGCCCCCGGAGGGGACCCTGAAGGCCCTCACAGAAGTGCAGGACAAAATGCAAAAATATAGCACAAACACAAAAGAAGAAAAAGTCTTATCTGTTAGCAGGAGATGCAGACACGACACAGCAGGCTACAAGGGAAACTGGAATGAAGGATTCAGACCAGAACAATTGATCACCGGCAACCCTGATGGGAAAATGACTCCCTTATATAAGACCAGTCAGTAACACCTGATTCCCAGTCCTCACAATCTTCACTAGCACCGCTTGTAACCACCAGAGGGAGCCTCTGCTCAGAACTCATCTCAAACCCATTCACAACAGCCACCCCACAGAGCACCCCTGCAACACAGAACACCACCACCGCACCAGCATGGACCACCGAACTACCCCTGTGACCACTCCTCTACCTGTTCTGATCCGTTCGCTGGTAAGCTGAATTCGCACTGTAAGACGGACCCCCATTTGACACATTATTTTTTTCCCTATTTTCCACCCCAAAATTTGGGGTGCATCTTATGGTCCGGTGCGTCTTATAGTCCGAAAAATACGGTACCTCTTGAAGCTCATCAAAAGAATGCCAAGAGTGTGCAAAGCAGTCATCAAAGCAGGGAGGGAGCACGTTAGGGACATTGGTGCGGCGAGGTCCATCTCGGATCCATCGGACCTTAACCCCTTCACCCCCAAGGGTGGTTTGCACGTTAATGACCGGGCCAATTTTTACAATTCTGACCACTGTCTCTTTATGAGGTTATAACTCTGGAACGCTTCAACGGATCTGCGCGATTCTGAGACTGTTTTCTCGTGACATATTGTACTTCACGTTATTGGTAAAATTTCTTCGATATAACTTGCGTTTATTTTTGAAAAAAAATGCAAATATGGCGAAAATTTTGAAAATTTTGCAATTTTCAAACTTTTAATTTTTATTCCCTTAAAACAGAGAAATATGTCACACAAAATAAGTAAGAAATAACATTTCCCACATGTCTACTTTACATCAGCACAATTTTGGAATCAAATTTTTTTTTTCTTAGGAAATTATAAGGGTTAAAAGTTGACCAGCGATTTCTCATTTTTACAACAAAATTTACAAAGCCATTTTTTTTAGGGACCACCTCATATTTGAAGTCACTTTGAGGGGTCTATATAGCAGAAAATACCCAAAAGTGACACTATTCTAAAAACTGCACCCCTCTAGGTACTCAAAACCACATTCAAAAAGTTTATTAACCCTTCAGGTGCTTCACAGGAGCTGAAGCAACGTGGAAGGAAAAAATGAATATTTAACTTTTTAGCCACAAAAATGATCTTTTACAAACTTTTTTTTTTCATTTTCACAAGGGTAAAAGAAGCAAATGGACAGATAAAGTTGTTGTGCAATTTCTCCTGAGTACGCCAATACCCATAAGTGGGGGGAAACCACTGTCTGGAAGTGCTGTTCTGAGGGTCTCAGGGGGCGCGCAGGGAGCCCTCTCCCTGCGCGATGCTCCCCTGTGCCCCCAGTACACCGCGATCATGTTTGATCGCGGTGTGCAAGGGGTTAATGTGCAGGGAGCGGTCCGTGACCGCTCCTGGCACACAGTCCCGGGTGTCAGCTGTGATAATCAGCTGACACCCGGCGGCGATCAGCTGCGCTTCCCCCAGGAGTGCAGCTGATCGCCTATGACGTACTATCCCGTCCGTGGTCAGATTGTCACGGGTTTTATGGACGGGATAGTACGTCAGATGTCAGAGAGGGGTTAAAACAATTCCTCGTCATTTTCAGCGGCATCACAATTGTGGTGCTGCTTCGTTTAGGGTCCGGGGAATTGACATTCTCCACCTCGGTATTAGAGGTGGCGATAATAAGAAAATATTGGCTCAGATGGAGACACGGTGGATTGTCATACTTGACACCATGGTGCCAAATGGCCTTAATGAATCTTTGAGTTTTGCCTCTTTTTTGTAGGGCGTTGTTCCTTCTTTCTCCTTACCCGTCATTGTTCTGATGTCCTTTCGTTTTTTTATTCTTTTAACCCTTTTTTTATTCTTATATGTTTCTCAGTTTACTTTGTCGTTATTGAAGTGCGTGACTGCGACTCTACATCAGCTTTCCCCATGTCGATATCATGAATGAAAAGCACGGCTACATCTTTATGTGGATTCCATATTTGACATCTTTCCGATATAATTTGTATTAATACACATTTTTGTACTGTATGCACTGTTGCACTTTACCATGCATATTATGTTGTCATCATATTATTTGTTGCCTACATTTTCGGACATGTGGTACCACATTCCATCTATTTGTTTGCGTGCTGTTAGTTACATCATGATGTCAGATATATGGCTGTAGGCTGTGCGCATGCCCCGCTGTATTTCCCAGGTGCTTGTCGCGGCGGTGCGTCTCCTCTGACTCTGACGCGCGCTCAGAGTTTCCCTCTGTGCGCACGCCTGGAGTCATGACGCGCTGACCGCTGCGGGCCCTCGGATCTCTACGGCGCATGCGCCGACACTAGCCAGCCTCCATTGATCTGATTTGACCATGTGACACACTGTGGGGAGGTATTTGAAGGTCCTTTTCTCGCTCTGTTACCATCCCCTTGAGAAAGCGGCGTGAAGTGGCAGTGAAACGTACGTCGGGGCGACATCATTTGGGGTGCATCTCCTCCTGTTACTTTTTCATCATTCCGCTGGTGAGCACAATTGATTTTGGCATTTGCATTTATTGTTCTCTGCCTGAGATGTATTGTACTCTTTGCTCCTGTGCCCCAGTGTATACGGGCTATGTGACCTCCATTTAAATACCCATTCCCTACACAGGGTTTATTTTGTAAAGTCATTACCTGTGCATCTAGGGGTTATTTTTTGAGGCATTTTCCCGTTTCACATACAGGGATATTTCCTGTCAGGAGTGTTTTTGCACCTCATTGTCTGTATTACATCTATGTCCTTGTGTTTCTACTTACATTTATGTGGTGTTACTTATTTGAAGTTATTTAATAAAACTAAAGAGATTTTTTACATTTTCACCAATGACTCTATGTCCTCCTTATTTGCATCTCTTATTTGAGTGGTGTTCCTTTAGGACCAATACATATTTCTTGTGTAGTTCTTTTTCCTTTTTTGCTGGTTTTCATGCAGCTGGATTTGTTTATATTAATCATAATGGACGCCTCAGCTGCTGCAGAACCTCATAATACACATCTCAGCTGCTGCAGAACCTCATCATTCACCTTAGCTGCTGCAGAACCCCATTATACACTCCAGTTGCTGCAGAACTTCATAATACACATCTCAGCTGCTGCAGAACCTCATAATACACTCCAGCTTCTGCAGAACTTAATAATACACATCTCAGCTGCTGCAGAACCTCATAATACACTCCAGCTGCTGCAGAACTTCATAATACACCTCAGCTGCTGCAGAACCTCATAATACATCTCAGCTGCTGCAGAACCTCATAATACACATCTCAGCTGCTGCAGAACCTCATAATACACATCTCAACTGCTGCAGAACCTCATAATACACATCTCAACTGCTGCAGAACCTCATAATACACATTTCAGCTACTGCAGAACCTCATAATACACATCTCAGCTGCTGCTGCAGAATCTCATAATACACCTCAGCTTCTGCAGAACCTCATAATACACCTCAGCTTCTGCAGAACCTCATAACACACCTCAGCTGCTGCAGCACCTCACAACACACCTCAGCTACTTGTAGAATATATACAGATCTGTATTTTTATTCTTATTTTTTTGGATGACAGTTTGGTAAAATCTATAAATCCTGTAAACACAAAGTCCTCGGTGTCACAATAAAAAAAAGTAAAAATCACTCAAATCCTTAGAAATAGAAGAACGATTATTCGGTGTCCACATCTTGGGAGAATATTGTGGTGTCACCTGATAAATCCGGAGCTGATGTCACAGTCAACAAGGAATGTTCTATGCCGGCTCAGACTGGACCCCAGAAGAACAGGACAATCCCCTGGTGGACCCCTCTGCTGCACAGGGCACCCAGCCCCCCACACCCTACATGACCAGGGCTTGGATGCGCTCCCTACAGACAGGCTGCAGGGTCTGGGGGTCTCCGCTGTGTGACCGTATCACCGCCTCAGAGAACTAAGAGACTCCCTGCTACAAGGCGATGACCCGGTGTCAGGACTGACCGTCTGAGACAAGGGCAAAGCAGCAGCTAATACCGAGAAATGGGAGTTTCCTCTACTAAGAGGAGATAAAAACAAATCCATTTTCTCAGTTTTGTCATCAGTTTTTCTTCCATCGGAACTGAAACTCCCAACGTGCCCTGAAAGATACCGACCTCCAGGACCTGCTTGGAGTTACCGTAGTTTTCTACACAAATTGTATTCTTAAGTCTTAGTTTACATGTACAGTCATGGCCAAAAGTTTTGAGAATGACACAAATATTAATTTTTACAAAGTCTACTGCTTCACTTTTTCTAATGGCAATTTGCATATACTCCAGAATGTTATAAAGAGTGATCAGCTTAACAGCAATTACTTGCAAAGTCAATATTTGGCTAGAAAATGAACTTTATCCCCCAAAACACATTTCAACATCATTGCAGCCCTGCCTTAAAAGGACCAGCTAACCTCTTTTCAGTGATTGCTCCATTAACACAGGTGTGGGTGTTGATGAGGACATGGCTGGAGATCAATCTGTCATGATTAAGTAAGAATGACACCACTGAACACTTTAAAAGGAGGCTGGTGCTTGGCATCATTGTTTCTCTTCTGTTAACCATGGTTATCTCTAAAGAAACACGTGCAGTCATCATTGCAATGCACAAAAATGGCCTAACAGGGAAGAGTATCGCAGCTAGAAAGATTGCACCTCAGTCAACAATCTATCGCATCATCAAGAACTTCAAGGAGAGAGGTTCCATTGTTGCCAAAAAGGCTTCAGGGCGCCCAAGAAAGACCAGCAAGCGCCAGGACCGTCTCTTAAAAGTGCTTCAGCTGCGGGATCGGGCTACCAGCAGTGCAGAGCTTGCTCAGGAATGGCAGCAGGCAGGTGTGAGTGCATCTGCACGCACTGTGAGGCGGAGACTCTTGGAGCAAGGCCTGGTCTCAAGGAGGGCAGCAAAGAAGCCACTTCTCTCCAGAAAAAACATCATGGACAGACTGATATTCTGCAAAAGGTACAGGCAATGGACTGCTGAGGACTGGGGTAAAGTTATTTTGTCAGATGAATCCCCTTTTCGATTGTTTGAGACATCAGGAAAACGCCTCATTCGGAGAAGACAAGGTGAGCGCTACCACCAGTCTTGTCTCATGCCAACTGTTAAGCATCCTGAAACCATTCATGTGTGGGGTTGCTTCTCAGCCAAGGGAATCAGCTCTCTCACAGTCTTGCCTAAAAACACAGCCATGAATAAAGAATGGTACCAGAATGTCCTCCAAGAGCAACTTCTCCCAACCCTCCAAGAGCAGTTTGGCGATCAACAATGCCTTTTCCAGCATGATGGAGCACCTTGCCATAAAGCAAAGGTCATAACTAAATGGCTCAGGGAACAAAACATAGAGATTTTGGGTCCATGGCCTGGAAACTCCCCAGATCTTAATCCAATTGAGAACTTGTGGTCAATCATCAAGAGACGGGTGGACAAACAAAAACCTAAAAATTCTGACAAAATGAAAGCATTGATTGTGCAAGAATGGACTGCTATCAGTCAGGATTTGGTCCAGAAGTTGATTGAGAGCATGCCAGGGAGAATTGCAGAGGTCCTGAAGAAGAAGGGTCAGCACTGCAAATATTGACTTGCTGCATTAACTCATTCTAACTGTCAATATAAGCTTTTGTTACTCATATGTTTGCAATTATATTTCTGTCTGTGATAAAAACATCTGTCAAACACACATAAAAACCAGAGGGCAGCAGATCATGTGAAAATATAATATTTGTGTCATTCTCAAAACTTTTGGCCATGACTGTAGAGGTCTAATACATTGATTGGTGCGCAGTGCCACGAGTAAGGCTACAGTCACATGTTGCAGTTGCAAAGCTTTAAAAAAAAGAAAAAAAAATCACAGCAAAAGAGTGTAAATAAAAAAGCAGCGTGTGAATGTGGCCTGAAACATGATTAACTGTTAAAACGTGAATCCTTTAAAAAGTCCAACTGAAAACCTTTGTGGTAAAACTGCATATAACAAAACCATATTGTGCTCTTACAATTTACAGCAAGTGCCATAAACCAGCAATCCCCCCACTGCACTCTCCATATACTTCAATGGAGACGTGGCTACACACAGATGGACCTCTTCATTCCAATATATGGAGAATGTGGCTGGAAATTTGTGATTAAGGGTCACATAATAACTGCATGTAGCTGTAGACTGGCGTCAACATCAGTGTTACTGGTGGCCTTAGCAGCTGGGCCTGGAGCAGTGATGTCACAATGTGGAATGTGGAACTCGATGACATCATCTACTCTATGTAAAGCCTGACCGCAGAGACAGGGCTGTCATTTGTGTGACTCCCTACTGGATACACAAAGCTACAGGAATACGAAGGAGAAAGAAAGTGACGACATCATGAGGATTCATGGACGTCCCCGTTATGGCCAGCGGCTGCTGGTCAAGGCTCTCTCTTCCTGCAAGTCAATTGGCTTTAGTCTTCTGACCCGATTCAGGAAATCCCAACGCAATTGGAGAACTCTGCTGAAGGATTCCTTCCATGCCACCAAATCTGCCACCATTACAGCGGCCAGGAGCTTCAGGTCAGTTGCTATAAAAAGACGTAGAGACCACGTCATCAGCCAAGACAGCGGTGAGAAGAGCCCAACCTACATAGTAGGTGATACTGAGCCCACTTCTAGCATTGCAGAAAGTGAAGAGGATCTTGCTGATCCAGAATGTGCACAAGTTGCACCCGAGGGGCTACCACAAACAAGACCCCAGGATCTTGCTGATCCAGAAAATGCACAAGGTGCACCCGAGGGGCTGCCACAAACAAGACCCCAGGATCTTGCTGATCCAGAAAATGAACAAGGTGCACCCGAGGGGCTGCCACAAACAAGACCCCAGGATCTTGCTGATCCAGAAAATGAACAAGGTGCACCCGAGGGGCTACCACAAACAAGACCCCGAGACAAACTAAAAGGAAAATCATCAACCTCCGAGGACAGTAAGCCCGAGATGATGCCACCATCCAAGAGAGCGGCTACAGAAAATGTTACTGATCTACTTAGAGAAGTAACCCCGGACATGGAGACCCCACAAGTGGAGATGCCCGATATCGGGAACCAAGAGAACAACCTGCCTCCAGAGCTCTTAACCATCCTGCAGAGCAGAGGAGAGGACGGCTACCTGGATGACGAGATCATCATCATGGCTCAGGACCTGCTGCAGAGGCAGTTTAAGGGTTTTGAGGGCCTGCAGCCCCCCTGCACTCTTATGGTACCAGGGTACTGTGTACTGAATGATGCTGTACAAATTCACTATGATGCGGAGAGGCAGCACTGGCTGACAACATGCTATAAAAATGGCCAAATCTTTGTGGCCGACAGCATCAGCACCAGGAATCTGTCTCCATCCATCCGTCAGCAGATTACCAACATGTACAGTGTAATGGTCGACAATCCCCTGAAACATCTGAGGTTTATCGATGTGGATCAGCAGAAGAATGGCTACGACTGTGGCTTATTTGCTATAGCGTTTGCCTATGAACTTATGGCTGATGGCGGTGAACCCAGAGCTAAGTTCAAGCATCAGAAGATGAGGACTCATCTAATATCCTGCCTGCAGAACGGCAGGATCATCGGTTTTCCCAAAAAGGTCAGAAAGTGACTCCATGTCTATAAACGGCATGTAGAGTCTATGACGGTGCAAGAGATCGCCCCGACCTTCAACCGGACACGACCCAGGACCACAGACCAGTCTCCACCAGTAAGTAACCAAGGACTTTCCATAATACCCTCAATATAGTGCATGTATAAATATGATGGGGGGCGTGCTGCCATTATTGGGGGCGTCTGATCTTTATTGTTTTTACTTTTTGCTTAAGGTCAGGAAGCGACTCCTTGTCTATAAACGGCATGTAGGGTCTATGACGGTGCAAGAGATCGCCCGAACCTTCAACCAGACACGACCCAGGACCACAGACCATTCTCCACCAGTAAGTAACCATGGACTTTCTATAATACCCTCAATATAGTGAATGTATAAATATAATGGGGGGCATGCTGCCATTATTGGGGGCGTCTGATCTTTATTGTTTTTACTTTTTATTTAAGGTCAGGAAGTGTCTCCTTGTCTATAAACGGCATGTAGGGTCTATGACGGTGCAAGAGATCGCCCCGACCTTCAACCAGGCACGACCCAGGACCACAGACCAGTCTTCACCAGTAAGTAACCATGGACTTTCCATAATACCCTCAATATAGGGAATGTATAAATATAATGGGGGTCGTGCTGCCATTAATGGGGGCGTCTGATCTTTATTGTTTTTACTTTTTATTTAAGGTCAGGAAGTGACTCCTTGTCTATAAACGGCATGTAGGGTCTATGACGGTGTAAGAGTTCGCCCCGACCTTCAACCAGACACGACCCGGGGCCACAGACCAGTCTGCACCAGTAAGTAACCATGGACTTTCCATAATACCTTCAATATAGTGAATGTATAAATATGGTGGGGGGGCGTGCTGCCATTATTGGGGGCGTCTGATCTTTATTGTTTTAGCTTCTTATTCCAGATAGAGCATGAAGCGAGTAACTCCGGCCGTCACATCCAGGCCCAGAGATGGATCGCATCGGACGCCCTCAAACATTAAATCACGTAAGTTCCTTGTTACAGGGTTAATACAACGTCTTCTCATGTGATAATATATGTATATATGCAAAGTTACAGCCACAGTTTCTAGTAAATAAGACACCACAAAAAGTGGCCCCTGAGCCTCTGGGTGCCATACTGTTTTAGGACAATGGGATTTTTTCTTTATCTTCACTCAGTCCCAGATTCTTGTGCTGGGAACATGTGTGGGACATCAGAGGACAGGGGCCATGTCCATGAGAAGACAGAAGGCCTAACTTATCTGTCCTTGTTACCCATAACAAGCAATCAGAGCTCAGCTTACATTTCTTAAACAATAGAATGAAAGCTGCTCTCTGATTGGTCGCTGTGGGGAAGAAGGTCAGGATTTCTATAAAGATGTATTAAGAGATTAATTGTCGCCAGATTATAAGGTGTTTTCTGTTATTTTGTACAGAGAGGTGTGAACCAAACAAGAATGACAACAAGTCGCGGCTATAACAAGTGTCGGTGTTTCTGTCATCACCATGGACACAGGATCAGTGAATCTTCTGCTGCATCCGCCCCGATCTACGGCACATGCTGCCATGATCCAGCACCGCCCAGGGGAAGGGCAGTCCGTCAGCCATAGTTCCCTAGAGGTTTCCTCCACTGGGGGTTTTTCCTCTCCTGAGCGCTGACGGACGACTCTCCGTGAGTCCAGGACCCACCATCATCATCATCATGGTGGGAACTTCTACATATGATATCTTGTATGAAGCTAATAAAGAATTCAATTAATATCTGAGTCATGTGTCTGATCCGTGTGTCTGAACCTATTATGTATCGTCACAGTGTATTTAGTACAGGAGGTGGTGACCCCCGGGGTATATATATGTAAGTGGTTGGAGGTTTTACCCCTTAAACTCCTTGTGCTGCTAATGTATATTTTGCTATAATGCTGTATTTAATATGTATATATATATAAATATGTATCTTTTAGTGTAGTAATGTTTACAGACCACTAGATGAGGCACTGAAGTGTATATAGTATGATAGAGGGTTTTAGTAGGTATATATAGATAGTTAATATAGGAGGGGTCACAGTGTAAAGGAAGGGAGCGTCCTGGTTTAGTCCAGTCAGGGCAGGTAGCCCTTAGTGCTCGCGTGGCCTCTGACCTGGGAAAGTAAGATACCCCACAACATTACTTATAAGTGAGTGCCCAGTCATCCAGGGGGGGGGAACAGCAGCGTACAGCTACAGAAAGAAACAGTAAAGTTGCAGCTGAAGGACAGACGTTCTCTAGAGAGGAAAACTACACAGGAGTACACGGCAGGACAGACGGGAGGTTCACTCATCATGTGGCAGTTCCTAGCATGGGCAGACGCCTTTAAGGCCGGGGCGAAACGGCCGGGTGAACTCTCAAAGGAAGCCAGGCTGCACAGGGAGGATACCGAGGAAACATACAGGATGGTACGACCCGCTCTCGGGCTGTGTAACAGAGCAAGTAAAGAAGGGAAGGAAGAAGTGTTGTGTGATGTGAATACTGCTGTACATGCTGTACTGGACCCGAATGTATTGCAGAGTTCTGGAAGTAAAGTTTTGCAGTTTGAATTATACTTTGTGTCTCTGATCATTCACCCAAGGCCAAAGGTGACCCCACAAAAAGGAGGGTGGACCTCATCAGCGCCAGGAATGGGGAGGCAAGTAAGCTGCAGCAGAAGTGTAATATTGCTGTGAAGGGAGGCCAGGGCTCAGGCGCCCTGGTGTACTCGGCCATGACTACGGCCTGGCCCACCTTTACATATACAGGGTGCAGTATTGTAGTGTTATATAACTCTCATTTATATATTATTATCATTCATCATAATGATTTTATGATACACATTTATGGAAATCGTCCCCGGACTTGTCCGTCATTACAGAGGTTGCCGCAAGTATTTGATTTCTTCCCTATTGATACCTGAGATGCGTCTCTGCTCTGTCTGAAACGATCGGTGCTCTCGCATATTTGCCTCCTCGACATTCATTTTATATTAGACCACTTGGATTTGGATATAAATGAGTTCTGCACTTGACAATTGTCGTAAGTCGCACAGAGAATGAATGGATCGGAGCTGCGCCAGTCATCCTCCAGCTCATTCAGAGCAGCCCTGCTCCCAGTATTAGCGGGGGATCAATCATTTATCTCCTTTGCTATCAACAAGGGTGACACATATCTGGTACAGCCACTTTATTATTTGTGGGAAAATCACGTTAACATGAAAATGCAGCTGCTTGAAAATGCAAACTATCGGTGAAATTACATGCCCCAGTTATGGTTACTATTACAGGGGTTGTCTCATCAAGACAATAAGTTTTTTCCAGCCACTCGGCAATTAGCATATTTAACCACTGTGCATTTCCAAATGTAACGACCTTCCTCAGCTGAGATTGCTAAGCCTCCACTACTACTCGTACTGAAGAGGGAGTGGGAGTGATGAGTTTGACCACTAAATCCTCCTCATCACTCCAATAAATCTCATCCTAAGCTGCAGCACCAACAAGTACTACCCAGCATTTAATATCTCGCCCATCTTAACTTTCATGGGTCCCTGGCAAATGAGTCTCAGTGGCCCCTTTAACACATGCCACGATTCATGACGCGCAGATAAGAAATATCGGTATAGTACAACGCCAAAGATTTTCACTTACTTCTTACATTACATGAGTGATATCCATTGTAAATGCTACAACAGCTCAGAAACCGAGGAATCCTCTTACCTCACAGAGTTTGATAAGGTCAGGTAGGTGATAACTTATTGATCGGTGGAATCTGAGCATTAGAAACCGCACTGACTGGAAGAATGGGGAACTTTTATCCCTGACAGGAAACTTTTATTCACATTTTATCCTCCTTTTAAAATAGAGCAGTAGATGGGATGTCTGACCGTAGAGCCATTCATCCTCTTTGGGGGCTTCCAGAAAAAAAGTCAAGTGCAGTCACTTAGGGAATGAATGGATCAGTGGTCAAGTCGTACATGACGCTCCATACTGATGGGGTTCAGAATTCGCATTCTGCAGATCGGTGTAGGTCCCAGCAGTTGGACCCCCACCAATCTATAACTTATCACTTATTATTTGGCCATGTTCACACATTCAGTATTCGGTCAGCATTTTACATCAGTATTTGTAGCCAAAACCAGGAGAGGAACAATCAGAGGAAAAGTATAATAGAGACCCATCACCACTTCTGCATTTATCACCCACTCCTTGTTTTGGATTACAAATACTGATGTGAAATACTGACTAAATACTGAACGTGTGAACATGGCCTTAGAATAGGTGTTTACTTGTTTTCACCGTAGAACACCTGTAAGTGGATATTTGCTACTGTGTAATAGTCACAGAACAGAGAGGGGTTAAACATCCAAGTATTTAATCTCTATTTGAAATCAAGAATCTTCCCTTATTGCTATCAGAGAGATCAAGTGACCTCCATACACAGCACAATCCCCTATACCAAGACCAATATTACCACATACAAGAGAAAACTACCCCCACACCTTGACCAGACTACATATTACCACCACATAGTGACCAAATAATACCACATACAGGGGATAAATAACATAACACCATGACCAGATTACATATTACCACCACATAGTGACCAAATAATACCTCACATAAAAGGAACAAATACCTCTACACCATGACCAGACCACATATTACCACCATATAGTGACTGAATAAAACTACTGTATTTTTCAGACTATAAGACGCACTTTCTGTCCCCAAAATTTTTTGTCAAAAATGGTGCGTCTTATACTTACAAATCCTGTGGCGGCTGTCTCGGGGCCGTGGTCCCAATGCAGCCTCCCTGTGCTCTGTGGTGTGGTGGTGTTGGGGCTCTCTGGTGTGGCTGCAGCGGGGCTCTGTGCTGCGTGGTGGGCTCGTCAAAGCTTGAAAGCCCCCGCAGCTCCGTTGCTGCAACGCTGTGGCCTCCACAAAGATGGCCGCCGGGAGCGGCGCATACTCAAATTCAAATCTCAGCAACGAGATCTCATCCCGAGATCTCGTCTCCCGAGATCTCAGGACAAGATCTCGTTGCGGAGATCTGAATCTGAGCAGCGGTCATCTTTCCGGAGACCCCTGGCGGCCATCTTTCCGGAGGCCTCCGCATCGCAGCAATAGAGATGCGGGGGGCTTTAGGGCTTTGACTAAATGCCCGGCGGAGCCCCCCACGCAGCAGAGCCCCGCCGCAGAGCCCCTACACATACCTCCCAACTTTTGAAGACGGTAAAGAGGGATAAAGGTTGTGGCGCGCGTGATTTTAGGCAAATTTTAGGCTACGCCCTGACCACACCCATTTCACAACTAATCACACCCATGTCCACACCCAACCACACCCATTTAGCCCTGCTGATCATACTGACTGGCACTGAGGGCACAGTGGCTGGCATTATTTGGATCAGTGGCTGGTACTGTGGGCACACTGACAGGTACTGAGGAAAAGAAAGAAAGAACAAAGAGAGAGAGAAAGAAAGGAGAGAATGAAAGAACAGAGAGAGAAAGAAAGAAACAAAGAAAGAAAGGGGAACGAAAGAAAGAACAGAGAGAAAGAAGGAACAGAGAGGGGGAGAGAGAAAGAAAGGGGAAAGAAAGAACAGAGAGGGAGAGAGACAGAAGGGAAAGAAAGAACAGAGAGGGAGAGAGAAAGAGGGGAAAGTAAGAACAGAGAGAGAAAGAAAGAACAGAGAGAAAGAAAGAGGAGACAGAAAAAAAGAACAGAGAGAGAGAGAAAAAGAGGGGAAAGAAAGAACAGAGAGGGAGAGAGAAAGAAAGGGGAAAGAAAGAACAGAGAGGGAGAGAGAAAGAAAGGGGCAAGTAAGAACAGAGAGGGAGAGAGAAAGAAAGAGGGGAAAGAAAGAACAGAGAGGGAGAGAGAAAGAAAGGGGAAAGAAAGAGCAGAGAGAAAGAAAGAAAGAGGGGAAAGAAAGAAAGAACAGGGAGACAGAGAGAAAGAAACAGAGAAAGAAAGAAACAGAGACAGAAAGAGGGGACAGAAAGAATAAACAGAGAGAGAGAGAAAAAAAAAGAAAGAGGGGAAAGAAAGAACAGAGAGAGAAAGTAAGAAAGATGGGAAAGAAAGAACAGAGAGAGAAAGAAAGAAAGAACAGAAAGAGAAAGAAAGAGGAGAAAGAAAGAAAGAGGGGAAAGAAAGAAAGAACAGAGAGAGAAAGAAAGATGGGAAAGAAAGAACAGAGAGAGAGAAAGAAACAGATAGAGAAAGAAAGGGGACAGAACAAAAACAGAGAGAAAGAAAAAAAGAAAGAGGGTAAAGAAAGAAAGAACAGAGAGACAAAGAAAGAAAGATGGGAAAGAAAGAACAGAGAGAGAAAGAAAAAGAACAGAGAGAAAAAGGAAGAACAGAGAGAGAAAGTAAGAACAGAGAGAAAGAAAGAAAGAAAGAGAACAAAAACAGAAAGAAAGAACAGAGAGATAGAAAGAAAGAGGGGAAAGAAAGAACAGAGAGAAAGAAAGAAATGAGCAGAGAGAGAAAGAAAGAACAGAGAGAAAGAAAGATGAAAGAACAGAGAGAGAGAAAGAAAAGAAGGATTAGAGAGAGAAAGAAAAGAGAAAGAAAGAACAGAGAGAGAAAGAACAGAGAGAGAGAAAGAAACAGAGAGAGAAAGAATCTATAAAGATACTATAGCAGCCTGGCTCCCAATATAGTGCCCACCTGAGCCTCCCGGTGCAGGACATATCATGATTCGCTCACATGGCCGACATCCCTGATTCCAAGGCGATCCCGCTGTCGGAGGAGGACACGGTGATGGATCTGAAGCATTCCCTGAAGTGCCTCCATGGTTCCATAACAATCTCCTCCCAAAATTACCTAATTTCCGCTCAGCTTCCAACACATCACTTCCGGTGTGGAACGTCACGTGTGAGTTTTAAAGTGCTGCTTTGGGCTCCGCCGTGTACACCTGTGTCCACGGGAAAAGTAAGCTCCCAGCCGGGACAGCGGGGCAGACTCTCTCTCAAAATCGGGACTGTCCCGCTGCATTTGGGACAGTTGGGAGGTATGAATGCTCCCCATCATACACCTTGTACACGCACGGCTCCGCACACCTCATACACACACTGTTCCGCTCAGTACACCTCGCGCACACACGGCTCCGCTCCGTACACCTCACACACACACTGTTAGAACCCTCTTGTTAGTTTTTTTTTTTCAGTTTGCTGGTCACATGACCTTTTTTCCCTATTTAGTCTGGCTCCGCCCTTCTGGCTTTGCTGGACTTCATTGTATTACCTACTCTTAAGCTAGCCGGGTGCTTAGGTGCCTTACTCAGTCAGTTTTGCTTGATCTTAGGATCTCTAAGTAATTTGTTTCCTGTTTTATTTTTCCCTGCTACAATTTCTGTTAGGAGGTGTCCACCTTTTCTCCCAGTCCCTAGATCTTGTAGGGATTCCTCCCTCGCAACTATAAGTCTTCGTTCAGACTAGCTGAGGACTTTAGCGGGTCTGGTCGCAGGATCAGGTTTCCCGTTACATCGTAGGGATCCAGCTTAGTTCTATTGTAGGGACAGAATTCCCATCTTTCCTTAGTGCTTGTAGCAGACCATAACAGTAAGTCCAGCCCAAAAAAAAAAAAAATCACTAAGGAAAGATTTTCTGTTTCCATCATGGTGTCGGTTCAGGATTTGGCTCAACGCCTGCAGGGACTTTCTCTGGAGGTGACTGAGATCCAGCAACACGTGAGTAGTTGTTCTGGAGCACATTTTGTGGAGCCAAAGGTACGTTTGCCTGATTTATTTTTTGGTGAACAACAAGATTTTTTTTCTTTTAAAAATGCTTGCTTGTTGTATTTTCGTTTGAGACCCAGATCCTCTGGTGATGAATCACAGCGCATAGGGTTCATAATGTCACTTTTGCGCAAAGAACCTCAGGACTGGGCCTTTTCTCTGCAGCCTAGTGATCCATGCTTTAGATCAGTGGATAGTTTTTTTTCTGCTTTGGGGTTATTGTATGACGATCCGGATCGTGTTTCATCAGCTGAGACAGAATTGAGACGTTTGAGACAGGGATCAGGTAATGTGGAAAAATATTGTACTCACTTCCGAAGGTGGTCCACTCAGGTGGGGTGGAACGATTCAGCTTTGAAAAGTTTATTTCTTGCAGGGTTAAGTGAAAGGGTTAAAGATTTGCTGATTGCTTATCCTATACCTGGTAACTTGCAAGAGGCTATGCAATTAGCCATACGGGTGGATAGGAGACTGCGTGCAAGGGTTAATGAGAGTAGATCTGCCTTGTCATCTCCAAGTTTGGAAAGGGACTGTACTGACATTGCAGAGCCGATGGAAATTGGAGCAATGGCACCTCACTCTCGGGAAAAAGACCGTACATTTACTGAGGGCTTGTGTTTCTATTGTGGTAAATCTAAGCATTTTATTAAGAACTGTGCGCTTCGTATGAATAAAGAGAAAAAAAAAATGAGGTCAGTTTCGCCCGCATAGCTTGTTTAAACAATAAAGGTGTCTTTCTTTCTGCTACCACTGCTGGTGAGGAGGAATTAATGGAGTTTCGGGTATTTGTGGATTGTGGTTCAACTCTCAATGTGATTGATGGGAAATTTTTGGAAAAACTAAAATTAAAACCCAAACTTCTGTCTTCCCCTATTAATGTGGTGTCTGTGGATGGTTCTCACTTGAAAAATGTTACTCACCATATCTGTGAATTTCCTCTTACTATTAATGGTGTTCATCAAGAGAATTTGGATTTGGTAGTTTTGAATAATTTGCCCTCACCGGTGATTTTGGGGTTACCCTGGTTAAAATTGCACAATCCGGTACTGGATTGGTCTACCAATGAAATTAAGTCCTGGAGTCCTAATTGTTATGACAAGTGTTGTAACGGGCGTATTGCTGCTGTAGTGAAGGGGGAGTTACCTGTACCTATTCAGGATTTTTGGAAAGTTTTTTCTGATAAGGAATCACAGGTACTGCCTCCTCATAGAGATTATGATTGTGCAATTGAATTTGTCCCTGGAGCGACTCTTCCTAAAAGTCGTTTATTTAATTTGACTATTCCTGAGAGAAAGGCTTTGGAGGAATACATACAGACAAGCTTGGCCGCCAGTCACATTAGGCCTTCCAAATCTCCTGTGGCGGTTGGATTTTTTTTTGTTAAAAAAAGGACGGCGGTTTACGGCCTTGTCTAGACTTTCGTGAGATTAATAAGATTACTATACGCAATCCTTACCCACTGCCATTGATTCCTGATTTGTTTAATCAGTTAGTGGCGGCCAAGTGGTTCTCGAAAATTGATCTTCGAGGGGCATACAATTTGTTGCGCATGAAGGAGGGGGATGAATGGAAGACTGCGTTTAACACTCCACTGGGTCATTTTGAGTATCTGGTCATGCCTTTTGGACTTTCCAGTGCTCCGGCATTTTTTCAGAATCTTATTAATGACATCCTTAGAACTTTGATGGGCAGAAGTGTGGTTGTGTATTTGATGAACTTAATGCTAAAAAGGGGACACACAAACAAATACCATCCTCCAAACAATTAGTGAGGATATATGATATAATAAGAGAGTTGAGTCCAATAAGGACAACAAGAAATAGGAGATATGTAGTACGTCAGACAATATATAATATATAATTAGCTCTGCACCGCAAGAGCAAAATATGACTACCTAAATGCAAGTGTAGGCATCGCTTATTTGTAAGTCATGTGTCTGAGACTTAATCAAACGTATGTGAGACAACATCTATAAAAGGAATGATCTCACCCATTTGAATGGCGATGTTCGCTCTAAAATTCATCTCCTAATAAAGTATGCATATGGTCATTTTCAGATTAAACAAGGCCCTTTCCCAACGCGTTTCCTCCTTGCAGGATTCATCAGGGGATATGGCAGCTAGACACATCTATATCAAATGCATTGCTCTCATAGGGAGAAAAAAACATACAACTCCTCCTTATATCAATAGATAAGACACTCCCACCACCATTTAAACCAATTAGTGCAAAACAAAAAACGAACCACCAATAAAACGTGATGTGCATGGTTTAAAAATACATGCCTGTTTAATGAGGTCACAATCTTGCTGAAACGCACGCCACACTTTACATATAGCCTATAGCGATCTCACCATTTGCCAAATAGTGATCGCACGCCATGTACTCATAGCGCATGCGCAGTTAGTCATTTCCGGTATTCCCCTTCATTGGACTTCCGGTCTATTGATACCAACTCACATGCGTCCATTCAGCGATGTAAAAACACCGCGCGCATGCGTCATTCAGAATAGTGGCTTCCGGTGTGTAAAGTGAACCCATTTAAAGAGGCATTCCAGAACGCACAATTATGCTACGTCCTATAATGGGACGTTAAATGAAATCGCAAATTGCGACGAAAACCAAACGCAAATATACGACTTATGTCATGGCACAACTAAAGCGTCATAATACAATAATATTGAGTCCTAGATGGCGCCATTAAATATTCTTGCAAACAGCCTCAATTATTGCGGCACAGCACAGCAGAAGCGTCATAATGCAATTATATTGCGTCCCAGATGGTGCCATTAAATATTCTTGCAAACAGCATTTCATTTTGCGACTAAAATCGTGCCATTGCTTACTTCAAAACGATGTAATACCAAATTAATAAACAATTATTTAGTATGAATAACCTCTTTCAACGGAAGACACTTAGCGACATCATCTTAGTGACATTTAATAGTTTACCAAAATCTGATATTAGCATATAGAAATATAAGGAAGGACAAACAAGATCATTTTAACCCCTTCTATACTATTATTAATACAGACATGATATAAAAAATCTCCAAACTAAAAATAATGGAGATTAATCCTCTCGCACTAAGGGTAAATCCAAGAACATTTAAAGGAGCATCTACCAAAGGTGTCCCATGATACTCCAAACTAAAGAATAGAAATGGAGAGAGGGAATACCATTCCCTATAAGGAATTTAATATATATATTAGAGCTTGGGCTGGCTTACCACACTATGGAATGATACCAAAATTATTACATTGCTATATTTGGAAAAGTTGTAAAGGAACAAAATGGAATAGTCAAATATAGGAACCAGCATTCATAGATCATGATAAAAAACATTATTCATTGGAAAGGAAGAAAGGAAAAAGGGAAGCCTGACAGATCCCTGTCAAGTACCTATTTCCATCTGACCCTGCCTAACAGCGGAGGTTGGAGCCCTAAAGTCCTGCGCAAGTGGCCCCCCGGTCCACGGCGGCTAACCCTAACTAAATCACCCTGCAAAACCCTATACTAGAGAAAGCAGGAATAGGAAAGTTGTTCATTTAAACCATATGGAGAGACAGTTTTTAGTCGAAAAATCCACTTTGTCTCTCGTTGTAATATTAAATTGTCCCAGTCACCACCACGAATCGGTCTGGGTACCTTATCAATACCCATGAATTTTATTGCATTAGGGTCTCCCCCATGTTTGAGGTTGATATGTCTGGCCACAGGTGTATCCATATTCCTCGCTATGTCTCTCATGTGCTCACCAATTCTCCTCCTAAACTCTCTGATGGTTTTTCCAACATAGATCATACCACATAGGCAGATTGCCCTGTAAATAACACCTTCACTCCTGCAGTTGATAAAAGAGGTAATCTCAAATCTTGTTGAGTTATCAGATGCAAAAAATTGTTTGCCAACTTCCACATTTTTACAGGCAATGCAACCACTACATTTAAAGCACCCCACAACATTGGATTTTAGCCAGGTTGTTTTTTCGACATTTACAAAGTGACTCTTAACCAGTCTATCCTTTAAAGACCTTCCCTTACGAAAGGTAATTTGGGGATGACAGGGCAAGAGATCCCCAATGTCCTGGTCCATTTTCAGGATAGGCCAATGGTTTTTCAAGATCTGCCTTAGATCATCGGCCCCGTTATTAAATGTGGTAATAAATCTAAGACCCAAAAATTCATTTCTTGTTTAGGGGATTGAGTCAGTAATTCCATCCTGTTTTTAATTTTGATGTCATTATAGGCTCCTTTTAACACACGATCAGGATAGCCTCTATCCAAAAATCTATGTCGTAGATCATTTGCTTGACGTTTAAAATTATTGTCATCTGAGCAATTTCTACGAATCCTCGTATATTGACCCTTAGGTATACCTTTCTTCTGGGCCAAAGGATGACTGCTCTCCCATCTCAGAAGAGAATTAGTGGCCGTAGGTTTTCTATGAATGCTGGTACTCAAGGTTCCATCATCATTCCTCTCAATCAGCACATCAAGGAATGGCAATTTAGATGGATTCCATTCATACGTGAAACTCAGACCAATGTCATTCACGTTTAGACTCCTGACAAATTCAGCAAAAGATTCTCCTGTACCTTTCCAAATGATAAAAACGTCGTCAATATATCTCAACCATAAAAGAGCCTTTTCAGCTCCGACGACACCATTTTCACCAAAAATCACTGTCTCTTCCCACCAGCCCAGCTGGGCTGGCTTACCACACTATGAATAATACCAAAATTATTACATTGCTATATTTGGAAAGTTGTAAAGGAACAAAATGAATAGTCAATATAGGAACCAGCATCATAGATCATGATAAAAACATTATTCATTGGAAGGAAGAAAGGAAAAAGGGAAGCCTGACAGATCCCTGTCAAGTACCTATTTCATCTGACCCTGCCTAACAGCGGAGGTTGGAGCCCTAAAGTCCTGCGCAAGTGGCCCCGGTCCACGGCGGCTAACCCTAACTAAATCACCTGCAAAACCTATACTAGAGAAGCAGGAATAGGAAAGTGTTCATTTAAACCATATGGAGAGACAGTTTTTAGTCGAAAAATCCACTTTGTCTCTCGTTGTAATATTAAATTGTCCAGTCACACCACGAATCGGTCTGGTACCTTATCAATACCCATGAATTTATTGCATTAGGGCTCTCCCCATGTTTGAGGTTGATATGTCTGGCCACAGGTGTATCCATATTCCTCGCTATGTCTCTCATGTGCTCACCAATTCTCCCCTAAACTCTCTGATGGTTTTTCCAAATAGATCATACCACATAGGCAGATTGCCCTGTAAATAAACCTTCACTCCTGCAGTTGATAAAAGAGGTAATCTCAAATCTTGTGAGTTATCAGATGCAAAAATTGTTGCCAACTCCACATTTTTACAGGCAATGCAACCACTACATTTAAAGCACCCCACAACATTGGATTTTAGCCAGGTTGTTTTTTCGACATTTACAAAGTGACTCTTAACCAGTCTATCCTTTAAAGACCTTCCCTTACGAAAGGTAATTTGGGGATGACAGGGCAAGAGATCCCCAATGTCCTGGTCCATTTTCAGGATAGGCCAATGGTTTTTCAAGATCTGCCTTAGATCATCGGCCCCGTTATTAAATGTGGTAATAAATCTAAGACCCAAAAATTCATCTTCTTGTTTAGGGGATTGAGTCAGTAATTCCATCCTGTTTTTAATTTTGATGTCATTATAGGCTCCTTTTAACACACGATCAGGATAGCCTCTATCCAAAAATCTATGTCGTAGATCATTTGCTTGACGTTTAAAATTATTGTCATCTGAGCAATTTCTACGAATCCTCGTATATTGACCCTTAGGTATACCTTTCTTCTGGGCCAAAGGATGACTGCTCTCCCATCTCAGAAGAGAATTAGTGGCCGTAGGTTTTCTATGAATGCTGGTACTCAAGGTTCCATCATCATTCCTCTCAATCAGCACATCAAGGAATGGCAATTTAGATGGATTCCATTCATACGTGAAACTCAGACCAATGTCATTCACGTTTAGACTCCTGACAAATTCAGCAAAAGATTCTCCTGTACCTTTCCAAATGATAAAAACGTCGTCAATATATCTCAACCATAAAAGAGCCTTTTCAGCTCCGACGACACCATTTTCACCAAAAATCACTGTCTCTTCCCACCAGCCCAGGAGTAAATTAGCATACGAGGGGGCACAAGGGCTCCCCATCGCAGTACCCCTGAGCTGGTGGTAAAATTTGCGATCAAACACAAAAAAATTATGTGTTAATAGATACCGTAAACAATCGCAGACAAAGATGTTGTGTGCCTTAAACTGTGAACCTCTACTCTTTAGAAAGTATTCAGTTGCCTCTAGCCCTTTGTCGTGGGGAATGGATGAATAAAGTGCCTCAACATCGATACTGGCAAGAATAGTGTCAGGTTCCATAACAACCCCATCGATTTTACTCAATAAATCTGTCGTATCCCTCGTGTATGAGCAAAGGGCAAGGACAAATGGATTTAAAATCTTATCCAGATAAATGCCCAGATTTTTCGTGAGACTGCTCACACCTGACACAATTGGTCTACCCTTAAGGGGATCGACCCCCTTATGTACCTTAGGGAGACAGTAGAATGTGGCCAATGTAGGGAACTTTGGTATAATGAATTCACACTCATTTTTATCAATAACCCCTATTGAGAGGCCATTCAATGTGATTTGTCTTAACTCATTAGTGAATACCATGGTGGGGTCAGAAGAAAGAACACAATAACACTCTCTGTTGTTCAAGATGTTAAGGCACATTTTCTTATAATCTAAAGAGTTTAGTACCACTACATTACCACCTTTATCAGAACTTTTGATGGTAATGTCCTGATCTTTTTCCAGATCTTTAAGTGCCATCATTTCATGACGGGTCAAATTGTATTGGGTAAAAGAGGGAGATTCACCAAGTTTCTGTATGTCTTTAGAAACCAAATTCAAGAATATATCGATTGACGTAAGATCTGATTGGGGAGGTGGCATTTTTTTACTCTTACACTTAAGATCTGTAAAAGGACCTTTACCACTTATACTAGAGTCAGTGTCAGAAAGGTTATACAGGACTCTAATATCCTCCAGGAGGGAGTCCGAAACCCCTAATTCATTACATGTCTTTTTTTGAGATTGAATATGAAATTTCTTCCATTTAAGTTTCCTGACAAATAAATTAAGGTCCTTTGTACCCTCAAACGAGTCAAAGTTACTCGAGGGAACAAAAGACAACCCTTTACTTAGCACACACATTTCGATTTCAGTTAGGACTCTATCCGACAAATTTATGACCTGTGGGTTTCCCCTTGAAATGGTGTGCCTATAGGGTTTGATCTGCTCCGTAAGGGGTAACCTTGCTCCAAAAAAGAAGCCGAAGTGGAAGTAGAAGGGTTAGGACCAGCAGAATAATTTGGACCAGCGGAGTAATTAAATCTCCGATCGTATCCCCTTCTCCGATAACCACCACGACCACGTTGTCTACCCTCTGTGATTTATGATGACCCTCAATATCAGATGCTTCAGTGTCTGTGGAGGTGTAGACAGGTTCAGGTGGTCTATTGGGGAAGAGATAGGCCTTATTTTCTTTGAAATCTTGTAGGTCACGAATAAATTGTTTGTGTTTCCTTTCTTTCAGGTGATACTGAAAGCGTTCAAGGGTATTCTGCACACCTAATTCTTTTGCAGAAAATTCTGCTTCAGAAGAAAATTTTTTTGTGACCTCGATTTGCTCTTTAAGTATCTCGTTACACTTATTCAAAGTTATACGTTCATCATCGAGGAGAATCTGCATAAATTTGAGTGAACTATTAGTGGCCTCTCTTTCCCATTTACTTAATAAATCAGGACTCTTATATCTCAAGCCAGGTGCCAAAGAGATTCTCAAGTGGCGGGGGACAATACCGGCTTTGATGTAATATTCCAGTCCTTGTACTTCCCACCAAGACACAATCTGGTTTTTATATACTCTAGTCAATTCTTTAAATGCAGAGTTAAAGGATGGAGTATATTTCCTTTGCTGAAAGTCACGATCAGAAAAAATATCCTTTACTTCAGTAAGCCAATGATTAGTATCTATTCCAGTCGTTAGGAAGCCAGCCATGCTCCAGGGTATAGATAGTCAATGAAGCAGTATGATAAAGATTTGCCCCAAAATGTATTTAAATATGTAGCAGCAAAAAAATGGGGATATAAAACTTAACATTTAATGAACTTAATGCTAAAAAGGGGACACACAAACAAATACCATCCTCCAAACAATTAGTGAGGATATATGATATAATAAGAGAGTTGAGTCCAATAAGGACAACAAGAAATAGGAGATATGTAGTACGTCAGACAATATATAATATATAATTAGCTCTGCACCGCAAGAGCAAAATATGACTACCTAAATGCAAGTGTAGGCATCGCTTATTTGTAAGTCATGTGTCTGAGACTTAATCAAACGTATGTGAGACAACATCTATAAAAGGAATGATCTCACCCATTTGAATGGCGATGTTCGCTCTAAAATTCATCTCCTAATAAAGTATGCATATGGTCATTTTCAGATTAAACAAGGCCCTTTCCCAACGCGTTTCCTCCTTGCAGGATTCATCAGGGGATATGGCAGCTAGACACATCTATATCAAATGCATTGCTCTCATAGGGAGAAAAAAACATACAACTCCTCCTTATATCAATAGATAAGACACTCCCACCACCATTTAAACCAATTAGTGCAAAACAAAAAACGAACCACCAATAAAACGTGATGTGCATGGTTTAAAAATACATGCCTGTTTAATGAGGTCACAATCTTGCTGAAACGCACGCCACACTTTACATATAGCCTATAGCGATCTCACCATTTGCCAAATAGTGATCGCACGCCATGTACTCATAGCGCATGCGCAGTTAGTCATTTCCGGTATTCCCCTTCATTGGACTTCCGGTCTATTGATACCAACTCACATGCGTCCATTCAGCGATGTAAAAACACCGCGCGCATGCGTCATTCAGAATAGTGGCTTCCGGTGTGTAAAGTGAACCCATTTAAAGAGGCATTCCAGAACGCACAATTATGCTACGTCCTATAATGGGACGTTAAATGAAATCGCAAATTGCGACGAAAACCAAACGCAAATATACGACTTATGTCATGGCACAACTAAAGCGTCATAATACAATAATATTTTGCGACTAAAATCGTGCCATTGCTTACTTAATAATAGTATAGAAGGGGTTAAAATGATCTTGTTTGTCCTTCCTTATATTTCTATATGCTAATATCAGATTTTGGTAAACTATTAAATGTCACTAAGATGATGTCGCTAAGTGTCTTCCGTTGAAAGAGGTTATTCATACTAAATAATTGTTTATTAATTTGGTATTACATCGTTTTGAAGTAAGCAATGGCACGATTTTAGTCGCAAATGAAATGCTGTTTGCAAGAATATTTAATGGCACCATCTGGGACGCAATATAATTGCATTATGACGCTTCTGCTGTGCTGTGCCGCAATAATTGAGGCTGTTTGCAAGAATATTTAATGGCGCCATCTAGGACTCAATATTATTGTATTATGACGCTTTAGTTGTGCCATGACATAAGTCGTATATTTGCGTTTGGTTTTCGTCGCAATTTGCGATTTCATTTAACGTCCCATTATAGGACGTAGCATAATTGTGCGTTCTGGAATGCCTCTTTAAATGGGTTCACTTTACACACCGGAAGCCACTATTCTGAATGACGCATGCGCGCGGTGTTTTTACATCGCTGAATGGACGCATGTGAGTTGGTATCAATAGACCGGAAGTCCAATGAAGGGGAATACCGGAAATGACTAACTGCGCATGCGCTATGAGTACATGGCGTGCGATCACTATTTGGCAAATGGTGAGATCGCTATAGGCTATATGTAAAGTGTGGCGTGCGTTTCAGCAAGATTGTGACCTCATTAAACAGGCATGTATTTTTAAACCATGCACATCACGTTTTATTGGTGGTTCGTTTTTTGTTTTGCACTAATTGGTTTAAATGGTGGTGGGAGTGTCTTATCTATTGATATAAGGAGGAGTTGTATGTTTTTTTCTCCCTATGAGAGCAATGCATTTGATATAGATGTGTCTAGCTGCCATATCCCCTGATGAATCCTGCAAGGAGGAAACGCGTTGGGAAAGGGCCTTGTTTAATCTGAAAATGACCATATGCATACTTTATTAGAGATGAATTTTAGAGCGAATATCTCCATTCAAATGGGTGAGATCATTCCTTTTATAGATGTTGTCTCACATACGTTTGATTAAGTCTCAGACACATGACTTACAAATAAGCGATGCCTACACTTGCATTTAGGTAGTCATATTTTGCTCTTGCGGTGCAGAGCTAATTATATATTATATATTGTCTGACGTACTACATATCTCCTATTTCTTGTTGTCCTTATTGGACTCAACTCTCTTATTATATCATATATCCTCACTAATTGTTTGGAGGATGGTATTTGTTTGTGTGTCCCTTTTTAGCATTAAGTTCATTAAATGTTAAGTTTTATATCCCCATTTTTTTTGCTGCTACATATTTAAATACATTTTGGGGCAAATCTTTATCATACTGCTTCATTGGTTGTGTATTTGGATGACATTTTGATTTATTCACTGGATTTGGAGTCTCATTGGAGGAGTGTGCGTGAAGTATTACAGTTACTAAGTGATAATTCACTTTTTGCCAAACTAGAAAAATGTGAGTTCGCTGTAGAGAGACTTAGTTTTTTGGGCTACATTGTCTCCAGTGAAGGTTTTGAGATGGACCCGGTGAAAGTGCAAGCTGTGCAGGAATGGCCTAGGCCTATTGGTGTGAAATCAATACAGAGGTTTTTGGGGTTCGCCAATTATTATAGAAAATTCTTAAAAATTTTTTCTGTGATTGCCAAACCTCTGACCGATCTCACCAGGAAAGGTACTGATGCGGTTCAGTGGACTACGGAGGCCATTGAGGCTTTTGTGTTGCTAAAGGAGAGGTTCAGCTCTGCTCCCATCCTTACGCAGCCTGATGTGACTAAACCATTTTTGGTTGAGGTTGATGCTTCTTCTGTGGGGGTCGGCGCGGTGTTGTCTCAGGAAAAGACGGATGGAGTACATCCCTGTGCTTTTTTTTCAAAGAAATTTTCTGAGTCTGAACTAAATTATGATATCGGTAATCGGGAATTGTTGGCAATTAAACTCGCATTTGAACACTGGCGTCATTTTTTGGAGGGAGCGGAATTTCCCGTTTAAGTCTTCACCGATCATAAAAATCTGATCTACCTTGATGCTGCCAAACGCTTGAATGCCCGTCAGGCTAGGTGGGCACTGTTTTTCTCACGGTTTAATTTTACCGTTACTTACATCCCAGGTACTAAAAATGTTAAAGCTGATGCTTTGTCTCGCAGCTTTTCTCCTATGGTGGGTACTGAGGAGGAGGAGGAGGAAAACATCTTGCAAGAGGGGGTTGTTATTGCTGTTTTGGACTCTGTGTTGGAAGATGAGATTCTTAAAGCACAGGAGAATGCCCCATCTAACACGCCGCATGGGAGGTTGTTTGTGCCTGGTACCCTGAGGAGAGATTTGTTTGTTAAATGTCATGACTCTCGGTTGGCAGGTCATCCTGGAATCTCTGAGACCAAGAGACTTGTGGGTCGCAGTTTTTGGTGGCCAGGATGGCAGAAGGAAGTCATTAAGTGGGTGCGTCAATGCACTGTGTGTGCTAGATCTAAGTCTTCTCATACTCCTGCTGCGGGGTTGCTTTGCCCTCTGGAGGTCCCTAGTGCACCTTGGACACATTTGGCTATGGACTTTATTACTGACCTTCCCCCCTCTGAGGATTTCACTGTCATCTGGGTGGTCGTGGACCGTTTTAGCAAGATGTGTCACTTGGTTCCTTTCATCAAACTGCCCTGCGCTAAGACTCTCGCTAGGGGACCTCAGTTTGTGGCTCGTTTTTGGCGCGCCTTTTGTTACAGGTTGGGAGTTCATTTGTCGTTTTCATCCGGATATCATCCTGAGTCTAATGGCCAGACAGAAAGGAAAAACCAGGATGTTGAGCAGTTCTTGCGTTGTTTTGTGACTGATAGTCAAGAGGGGTGGTCTGAGTTTCTGCCACTTGCTGAGTTTGCTCTTAACCCTTCACCCCCAAGGGTGGTTTGCACGTTAATGACCGGGCCAATTTTTACAATTCTGACCACTGTCTCTTATGAGGTTATAACTCTGGAACGCTTCAACGGATATTCGCGATTTGAGATTGTTTTCTCGTGACATATTGTACTTCACGTTATTGGTAAAATTTCTTCGATATAACTTGCGTTTATTTTTGAAAAAAACGCAAATATGGCGAAAATTTTTAAAATTTTGCAATTTTCAAACTTTGAATTTTTATTCCCTTAAAACAGAGAAATATGTCACACAAAATAGTTAAGAAATAACATTTCCCACATGTCTACTTTACATCAGCACAATTTTGGAACCAAAATTTTTTTTTGCTAGGAAGTTATAAGGGTTAAAAGTTGACCAGCGATTTCTCATTTTTACAACAAAATTTACAGACATTTTTTTTAGGGACCACCTCTCATTTGAAGTCACTTTGAGGGGTCTATATGGCAGAAAATACCCAAAAGTGACACCATTCTAAAAACTGCACCCCTCAAGGTACTCAAAACTACATTCAAGAAGTTTATTAACCCTTCAGGTGCTTCACAGGAACTAAAGCAACGTGGAAGGAAAAAATGAATATTTAACTTTTTAGCCACAAAAATGATCTTTTACAAACTTTTTTTTTATTTTCACAAGGGTAAAAGGAGAAAATGGACAGATAAAGTTGTTGTGCAATTTGTCCTGAGTACGCCAATACCCAATATGTGGGGGAAAACCACTGTTTGGGCACACGGCAGAGCTCGTAAGGGAAGGAGCGCCGTTTGACTTTTTCAAACTAAAATTGGCTGGAATTGAGATTGGACGCCATGTCGTGTTTGGAGTGCCCCTGATGCGCCTAAACAGTGGAAACCCCCACAAGTGACACCATTTTGGAAACTAGACCCCTAAGGTACTTATCTAGATCTGTTGTGAGCACTTTGAACCCCCAAGTGTTTCACAAAAGTTTATAATGCCTGGGTGTGAAAAAAAAAAAAACAATTTTCCACAAAAATGATTTTTTAGTCCCAAATTTTTGAATTTTCCCAAGGAAATTGGACCCCAAAAGTTGTTGTCCAATTTGTCCTGAGTACGCTGATACCCCATATGTGGGGGCGAAACTGTTTGGGCGCACGGCAGGGCTTGGAAAGGAAGTAGTAACGTTTTGGAATGCAGACGTTGATGGGGGTCATGTTCCGTTTGCAGTGCCCCAGATGAGCCTAAACAGTGGAAACCCCACAAGTGACCCCATTTTGGAAACTAGACCCCCTAAGGAACTTATCTAGATCTTTGGTGAGCACTTTGAACCCCCAAGTGCTTCACACAAGTTTATAATGCCCGGGCATGAAAATAAAAAATCCTATTTTTTTCCACAAAAATTATCCTTTAGTCACTAATTTTTTATTTTCCCAAGGGTAACAGGAGAAATTGGACCACATAAGTTGTTGTACAATTTGTCCTGAGTACGCTGATACCCCATATGTGGGGGGGAACCACTGTTTGAGCGCACGGCAGAGCTCGGAAAGGAAGGAGCACCATTTGACTTTTTCCAACCAAAATTGGCTGGAATTGAGATTGGATGCCATGTTGCATTTGGAGAGCCCCTGATGTGCCTAAACAGTGGAAACCCCCCACAAATGACCCCATTTGGGAAACTAGACCCCTAAGGAACTTATCTAGATCTTTGGTGAGCAATTTGAACCCCCAAGTGCTTCACACAAGTTTATAACGTAGAGCCGTAAAATTAAAAAATCATATTTTTTCCACAAAAATGATCTTTTCACCCCAATTTTTATTTTTCCAAGGGTAACAAGACTCCAAAAGTTATTGTGCAATTTGTCCTGAGTGCGCTGATACCCCATATGTGGGGGTAAACCACTGTTTGGGTGCATGGCAGAGTTTGGAAGGGAAGGAGTGCCGTCTGACTTTTTCAACGCAGAATTGGCTGGACGCCATGTCGTGTTTGGAGAGCTCCTGATCTGCCTAAACAGTGGAAACCCCATAAATGACATCATTTTGGAAACTAGACCCCTCAAGGAACTTATCTAGATGTGTGGTGAGAACTTTGAACCCCCAGGTGTTTCACTAAAGTTTATAACGTACAGCCGTAAAATAAAAAATCCTTTTTTTTTTTTTTTTTACAAAAATGATTTTTTCGCCCCCAATATTTTATTTTCACAAGGGTAACAGAAGAAATTGGAACCCAAAAGTTGTTGTCCAATTTGTCCTGAGTACGCTGATACCCAATATGTGGGCGAAAACTACTGTATGGGCACACGCTGGGGCTCGGAAGGGAAGTAGTGACGTTTTGGATTGCAGACTTTGATGGAATGGTCTGGGGGCGTCATGTCGCATTTGGAGAGCCCCTGATGTGCCTAAACAGTGTAAATCCCCAACAAGTGACCCCATTTTGGAAAATAGACCCCACAAGGAACTTATCTAGATGTGTGGTGAGCGCTATGAAGCCCCAAGTGCTTCACAGAAGTTTATAATGTACAGCCGTAAAAACAAAAAAATTATTTTTTTTGTACAAAAATGATATTTTCGCCCCCAGTTTTTTATTTTCCCAAGGGTAACAGAAGAAATAGGACAAATTGCACAATAACTCTTGGGGTCCAGAGTACGCTGATACCCCATATGTGGGGATAAACTACTGTTTGGACGCATGGCAGAGCTCAGAAGTGAAGGAGCACCGTTTGACTTTTTCAACGCAGAATTGGCTGGAATTGAGATCAGACGCCATGTCACATTTGGAGAGCCCCTGATGTGCCTAAACAGCGGAAACCCCCCAATTCTAACTCCAACCCTAACCCCAACACACCCCTAACCCTAGTCCCAACCCTAACCACAAACCTAACCCTAACACACCCCTAATCCCAACCCTAACCCTAATCCTAACTTTAGCGCCAACCCTAACCCTAACTTTAGCCGCTACCCTAACCCTAATGGGAAAATGGAAATAAATACTTTTTTTAATTTTATTATTTTTCCCTAACTAAGGGGGTGATAAAGGGGGGTTGATTTACTATTTATAGCGGGTTTTCATGATTGGCTGCTGTCACGCTAAAAGACGCTTTTTATTGCAAAAATAGTTTTTTGCATCGCCACATTTTGAGAGCTATAATTTTTGCAATTTTGGCCCACAGAGTCATGTGAGGTCTTATTTTTTGCGGTACGAGTTGACGTTTTTATTGGTACCATTTTTGAGCACGTGACATTTTTTGATCGCTTTTTATTTCGATTTTTGGGAGGTTAGAATGAACAAAAATCAGCAATTCATGAATTTCTTTTGGGGGAGGCGTTTATACCGTTCCGCGTGTGGTAAAATTGATAAATTTGATAAAGCGGTTTTATTCTTCGGGTCAGTACGATTATGGCGATACCTCATTTATATCATTTTTTTATGTTTTGGTGCTTTTATAGAATAAAAACAATTTTATATAAAAAATAATTATTTTTGCATCGCTTTATTCTGCGAGCTATAACTTTTTTATTTTTTCGCTGATGATGCTGTATGGCGGCTCGTTTTTTGCGGGACAAGATGACGTTTTCAGCGGTACCATGTTTATTTATATCGGTCTTTTTGATCGCGTGTTATTCCACTTTTTGTTCGGCGGTATGATGATATTGAATTTTTGCTTTTTTTTTTTTTTTTAAGGGGTTCATTAAAGGGGTTAACTAGTGGGTCAGTTTTATAGGGGGGTCGTTACGGACGCGGCGATACCAAATATGTGTACTTTTATTCCTTTGTTTTTTTTATTTACAGGAAGAAATGAATTTATTGGGGAATTTTTTTTTTTTTTTAATTTATTTTGGATTTTTTTTTAAACATGTTTATTTTTATTTTTTTAACTTTTTTACTTTGTCCCAGGGTGGGACATCACTGTATTTTATCAGATCGCTGATGTGACAGTGTGCACAGCACTCTGTCACACCAGCGATCGCTCAAGCAGTGCAGCAGGCTTCTCAGTGCCTGCTCTCAGCAGGCACTGAGGAAGCCGCCTCCCTCCAGGACGCCGGCGCCATCTTGGATCCGGGCCCTGGGAGGGAGGAAGCCCTCAGAACAGCGCGATCACATCGCGCTGCTCTGAGGGTCTCAGGGGGGCGCCCAGGGAGCCCCCACCCTGCGCGATCCTCCCGTGCCCCCAGTACACCGCGATCATGTTTGATCGCGGTGTGCAAGGGGTTAATGTGCCGGGAGCGGTCCGTGACCGCTCCTGACACACAGTCACGGGTGTCAGCTGTGATAATCAGCTGACACCCGGCGGCGATTAGCTGCGCTCCCTGCGCTCGCCTATGACGTACTATCCCGTCCATGGTCAGATTGTCACGGGTTTTATGGACGGGATAGTACGTCTAATGTCAGAGAGGGGTTAACAACCATACATCCGCTTCTGCAGGTTGTTCGCCTTTTTTTTGTTGTACTGGGAGACATCCGTCGTTTGGGTCATTTTCCAAGTTGGGATCGGCTGTACCTGAAGAGGAGAATTTTTCTGGTGTTTTGGAGAGAGTTTGGACTGATGTGCGTGGTAATCTTCAGGAGGCTAACAAAAGATCCAAAGTGTATTTTGATAGAAAACGACAAGAGGTTTTGTTTGCTATTGGTGACATGGTTTGGTTGTCCTCTAAGAATCTGCGCTTGAGGATTCCGTCTAAGAAATTGGGTCCCAAGTTTGTAGGGCCCTTTAAGGTGCTTCAGGTTATTAACCAATCTGCTGTTAAGTTGGAGCTTCCTACCTCCTGGAAGATTAATCCGGTGTTTCATGTTTCTCTCTTGAAAAAAGCTGAGGTCTCAGATGGAGACGTCTCGGCCACTGTTCCCCTGGTGGTGGAGGACGGGCAATATGAGATTTCTCGCATCCTAAATTCTAGACGGTATAGAGGGAGTTTGCAGTACCTCGTCGCTTGGAAGGGTTATGGACCCGAGGATAACTCATGGGTGAGGTCGGATGATGTTTCTGCGTCTAGACTTGTCAGAGCGTTTCACAAGAGGTTTCCGGATAAGCCTAAGTCCTAGGGGATCCGGAGGATCCTCTTAGAAGGGAGGGTACTGTTAGAACCCTCTTGTTAGGTTTTTTTTTTCAGTTTGCTGGTCACATGACCTTTTTTCCCTATTTAGTCTGGCTCCGCCCTTCTGGCTTTGCTGGACTTCATTGTATTATCTACTTTTAAGCTAGCCGGGTGCTTAGGTGACTTACTCAGTCAGTTATGCTTGATCTTAGGATCTCTAAGTAATTTGTTTTCTGTTTTATTTTCCCTGCTACAATTTCTGTTAGGAGGTGTCCACCTTTTCTCCCAGTCCCTAGATCTTGTAGGGATTCCTTCCTCGCAACTATAGGTCTTCGTTCAGACTAGCTGAGGACTTTAGCGGGTCTGGTCGCAGGATCAGGTTCCCCGTTACATCGTAGGGATTCAGCTTAGTTCTATTGTAGGGACAGAATTCCCATCTTTCCTTAGTGCTTGTAGCAGATCATAACACACACGGCTCCACTTTGTACACCTCGCGCACACACGGCTCCACTCAGTACACACACGGCTTCACACCGTAAACCTCGTACATATGCAGCCACGCTCCGTAAACCTAGTACACATGCGGCTTTGCACCATGCACCTCGTACACATGCGGTTCCGCTCCGTACACCTCGTACACACGCGGCTCTGCTCCATAGACACGCGGCTCCACTCTGTACACCCCATACACACACGGCTCTGCTCCGCTCCATACACACACGACTCAAGCATGGAGCCCTGTGTGTAAAAAGTGTACGGAGATGAGCGGCTCAGCTCTGTACACTTCGTACACACATGGCTCCGTTTCGTACACCCCGTACACACACAGCACTGCTACAGCCACCTCGTACACACACGGCTCCGCTACAGCCACCTCGTACACACACGGCTCCGCTCCGTACACCTAGTACACACACGGCTCCGCTCCGTACACCTCGTAAACACACGGCTCAGCTCCGTAAACCTCATACACACGCGGCTATGCTCCTTACACCTCGTACATACACAGCTACGCTCAGTACACCTCATTCACACACCGCTCCGCTCCATACACCTCGTTCACACATGGCTCCGCTCCGTACATCTCGTACACACATGGCTCTGCTCCATACACCTCACACACACACGGCTCTGCAACATCCACCTCGTACACACACGTCACCGCTCCGTACACCTCATACACACACGGCTATGCTCCGTACACCTCGTACACTCATGGCTCCGCTCCGTACACCTCGCACACACGGCTCCGCTCTGTACAACTCGCACACACACGGCTCCGCTCCGTACACCTCGTACACACACAGCTCCGCTCCATACACCTCGCACACACACGGCTCTGCTACATCCACACTGTAAATCCCTCTTGACCCCACACATAAACTTACCTTCATCCAGCACCATGACAACCAGCACAGCAGAGACCTGCACACACGAGGACCCTGACCATGACACCTAACTCCTCCCCTCCTGTGACCTCATCACAGGTCCTGTTCGCACATAAGAAGACAGCCTAGCAACGTCACTGCTGGCAGTGAGAAGCTGAAGTGGAGAGCTAGGAGGGCGAGGATGGGGTTCATGGGGCGCGTGGCGGCTTCTAACTGTGGGAAACATAGCGTCCCGGCTGGGACAGCGGGTGGGAGGCTCAGAATCAGGACTGTCCCGGTCAATCCGGGACGGTTGGGAGGTATACCCCGACACCATCGCACCACAGAGCACAGGGAGGCTGCATTGGGACCACTGCCACGGGACCGCCACCAAAGGATTTGTAAGTATATTGTGACCAGAGCACAGCCACCCCACAGAGCACAGCCACCCCACGGACACAGCCACCCCACAGAGCACAGCCACCCCACAGAGCACAGCCATCCCATGGACACAGCCATCCCACAGAGCACAGCCACCCCACAGAGCACCCCTGCAACACAGAGCACCACCACCGCACCAGCATGGACCACCGAACTACCCCTGTGACCACTCCTCTACCTGTTCTGATCCGTTCGCTGGTAAGCTGAATTCGGACTGTAAGACGGACCCCATTTGACACATTATTTTTTTCCCCTATTTTCCACCCCAAAATTTGGGGTGCATCTTATGGTCCGGTGCGTCTTATAGTCCGAAAAATACGGTACCTCTTGAAGCTCATCAAAAGAATGCCAAGAGTGTGCAAAGCAGTCATCAAAGCAGGGAGGGAGCACGTTAGGGACATTGGTGCGGCGAGGTCCATCTCGGATCCATCGGACCTTAACCCTTCACCCCCAAGGGTGGTTTGCACGTTAATGACCGGGCCAATTTTTACAATTCTGACCACTGTCTCTTTATGAGGTTATAACTCTGGAACGCTTCAACGGATCTGCGCGATTCTGAGACTGTTTTCTCGTGACATATTGTACTTCACGTTATTGGTAAAATTTCTTCGATATAACTTGCGTTTATTTTTGAAAAAAATGCAAATATGGCGAAAATTTTGAAAATTTTGCAATTTTCAAACTTTGAATTTTTATTCCCTTAAAACAGAGAAATATGTCACACAAAATAAGTAAGAAATAACATTTCCCACATGTCTACTTTACATCAGCACAATTTTGGAATCAAAATTTTTTTTTCTTAGGAAATTATAAGGGTTAAAAGTTGACCAGCGATTTCTCATTTTTACAACAAAATTTACAAAGCCATTTTTTTTAGGGACCACCTCATATTTGAAGTCACTTTGAGGGGTCTATATAGCAGAAAATACCCAAAAGTGACACTATTCTAAAAACTGCACCCCTCTAGGTACTCAAAACCACATTCAAAAAGTTTATTAACCCTTCAGGTGCTTCACAGGAGCTGAAGCAACGTGGAAGGAAAAAATGAATATTTAACTTTTTAGCCACAAAAATGATCTTTTACAAACTTTTTTTTTTCATTTTCACAAGGGTAAAAGAAGCAAATGGACAGATAAAGTTGTTGTGCAATTTCTCCTGAGTACGCCAATACCCCATAAGTGGGGGAAAACCACTGTCTGGAAGTGCTGTTCTGAGGGTCTCAGGGGGGCGCGCAGGGAGCCCTCTCCCTGCGCGATGCTCCCCTGTGCCCCCAGTACACCGCGATCATGTTTGATCGCGGTGTGCAAGGGTTAATGTGCAGGGAGCGGTCCGTGACCGCTCCTGGCACACAGTCCCGGGTGTCAGCTGTGATAATCAGCTGACACCCGGCGGCGATCAGCTGCGCTCCCCCCAGGAGTGCAGCTGATCGCCTATGACGTACTATCCTGTCCGTGGTCAGATTGTCACGGGTTTTATGGACGGGATAGTACGTCAGATGTCAGAGAGGGGTTAAAACAATTCCTCGTCATTTTCAGCGGCATCACAATTGTGGTGCTGCTTCGTTTAGGGTCCGGGGAATTGACATTCTCCACCTCGGTATTAGAGGTGGCGATAATAAGAAAATATTGGCTCAGATGGAGACACGGTGGATTGTCATACTTGACACCATGGTGCCAAATGGCCTTAATGAATCTTTGAGTTTGCCTTTTTTTGTAGGGCGTTGTTCCTTCTTTCTCCTTACCCGTCATTGTTCTGATGTCCTTTCGTTTTTTTATTCTTTTAACCTTTTTTTATTCTTATATGTTTCTCAGTTTACTTTGTCGTTATTGAAGTGCGTGACTGCGACTCTACATCAGCTTTCCCCATGTCGATATCATGAATGAAAAGCACGGCTACATCTTTATGTGGATTCCATATTTGACATCTTTCCGATATAATTTGTATTAATACACATTTTTGTACTGTATGCACTGTTGCACTTTACCATGCATATTATGTTGTCATCATATTATTTGTTGCCTACATTTTCGGACATGTGGTACCACATTCCATCTATTTGTTTGCGTGCTGTTAGTTACATCATGATGTCAGATATATGGCTGTAGGCTGTGCGCATGCCCCGCTGTATTTCCCAGGTGCTTGTCGCGGCGGTGCGTCTCCTCTGACTCTGACGCGCGCTCAGAGTTTCCCTCTGTGCGCACGCCTGGAGTCATGACGCGCTGACCGCTGCGGGCCTCGGATCTCTACGGCGCATGCGCCGACACTAGCCAGCCTCCATTGATCTGATTTGACCATGTGACACACTGTGGGGAGGTATTTGAAGGTCCTTTTCTTGCTCTGTTACCATCCCCTTGAGAAAGCGGCGTGAAGTGGCAGTGAAACGTACGTCGGGGCGACATCATTTGGGGTGCATCTCCTCCTGTTACTTTTTCATTATTCCGCTGGTGAGCACAATTGATTTTGGCATTTGCATTTATTGTTCTCTGCCTGAGATGTATTGTACTCTTTGCTCCTGTGCCCCAGTGTATACGGGCTATGTGACCTCCATTTAAATACCCATTCCCTACACAGGGTTTATTTTGTAAAGTCATTACCTGTGCATCTAGGGGTTATTTTTTGAGGCATTTTCCCGTTTCACATACAGGGATATTTCCTGTCAGGAGTGTTTTTGCACCTCATTGTCTGTATTACATCTATGTCCTTGTGTTTCTACTTACATTTATGTGGTGTTACTTATTTGAAGTTATTTAATAAAACTAAAGAGATTTTTTACATTTTCACCAATGACTCTATGTCCTCCTTATTTGCATCTCTTATTTGAGTGGTGTTCCTTTAGGACCAATACATATTTCTTGTGTAGTTCTTTTTCCTTTTTTGCTGGTTTTCATGCAGCTGGATTTGTTTATATTAATCATAATGGACGCCTCAGCTGCTGCAGAACCTCATAATACACATCTCAGCTGCTGCAGAACCTCATCATTCACCTTAGCTGCTGCAGAACCCCATTATACACTCCAGTTGCTGCAGAACTTCATAATACACATCTCAGCTGCTGCAGAACCTCATAATACACTCCAGCTTCTGCAGAACTTAATAATACACATCTCAGCTGCTGCAGAACCTCATAATACACTCCAGCTGCTGCAGAACTTCATAATACACCTCAGCTGCTGCAGAACCTCATAATACATCTCAGCTGCTGCAGAACCTCATAATACACATCTCAGCTGCTGCAGAACCTCATAATACACATCTCAACTGCTGCAGAACCTCATAATACACATCTCAACTGCTGCAGAACCTCATAATACACATTTCAGCTACTGCAGAACCTCATAATACACATCTCAGCTGCTGCTGCAGAATCTCATAATACACCTCAGCTTCTGCAGAACCTCATAATACACCTCAGCTTCTGCAGAACCTCATAACACACCTCAGCTGCTGCAGCACCTCACAACACACCTCAGCTACTTGTAGAATATATACAGATCTGTATTTTTATTCTTATTTTTTTGGATGACAGTTTGGTAAAATCTATAAATCCTGTAAACACAAAGTCCTCGGTGTCACAATAAAAAAAAGTAAAAATCACTCAAATCCTTAGAAATAGAAGAACGATTATTCGGTGTCCACATCTTGGGAGAATATTGTGGTGTCACCGGATAAATCCGGAGCTGATGTCACAGTCAACAAGGAATGTTCTATGCCGGCTCAGACTGGACCCCAGAAGAACAGGACAATCCCCTGGTGGACCCTCTGCTGCACAGGGCACCCAGCCCCCACACCCTACATGACCAGGGCTTGGATGCGCTCCCTACAGACAGGCTGCAGGGTCTGGGGGTCTCCCGCTGTGTGACGTATCACCGCTCAGAGAACTAAGAGACTCCCTGCTACAAGGCGATGACCGGTGTCAGGACTGACCGTCTGAGACAAGGGCAAAGCAGCAGCTAATACCGAGAAATGGGAGTTTCCTCTACTAAGAGGAGATAAAAACAAATCCATTTTCTCAGTTTTGTCATCAGTTTTTCTTCCATCGGAACTGAAACTCCAACGTGCCCTGAAAGATACCGACTCCAGGACCTGCTTGGAGTTACCGTAGTTTTCTACACAAATTGTATTCTTCAGTCTTAGTTTACATGTACAGTCATGGCCAAAAGTTTTGAGAATGACACAAATATGTAATTTTTACAAAGTCTACTGCTTCACTTTTTCTAATGGCAATTTGCATATACTCCAGAATGTTATAAAGAGTGATCAGCTTAACAGCAATTACTTGCAAAGTCGATATTTGGCTAGAAAATGAACTTTATCCCCCAAAACACATTTCAACATCATTGCAGTTCTGTCTTAACACTAGGACTATGGACTCGTGACCCCGCCTTAGAACTACTGAAAGGAGTCATTTTGACTCCTTGCTTGTTTTCGTTTATTTTTAGAGTTTCATTTGTGGTTATTATTAATAATTATATTTTTTGTAATGTATTATTATTGTGAGATCCAACAGTAAATGCTTTTGATTTGTTTTTTTTTCTGCTTTTCTTATTTTTCTACAGAAAATAACAATAATTATAATAGACGTTTTTCAAACATTTTTTTTATTCAAGTGCACACATATAAACAACAACTGAAGAACAAAAAGCAGAGAAAATGTAGGTGGAGGAGCATAAAAATGAAAATATGGCGCAGAATTCACCTTCTAAACATTTGGTTGTTTTGCATTTTAGGCATTGCCTTTGATTTATGGCGTACATTGCCCACACAAAGACTTACCACAAGTCCTTACAATTGCCGACAGATCTATTTTTCTTGCACTTTTCTTTGATCTGGCAAAATTTTGTTTGAACCATCACTTCTGAGCATGAAGAAACTTGGGACGTGGAACCCTTTTCCTATCTGTGACATAAGGACCACTCAACTCTCTCACAACGTTTGCAAAAATGCCTTTGCGTGACATTTTTTGGTGGGTTATCTCATTGAATATTATCATGCATTTATACCCGCAAAGTCTAAGGCATTTTCAAATGCATGAACAGGCCATTCCTTGTGCATGTTCGTGTGGTATATTTTCGTGCCATCTGATCCACTACATCTACTCCATATTTTGTTTCATTGTAAAACTTTACCGTTTCTGGAGTTTTTTTAGCGGAATCAGACGCAACAACAACATCTGGATGGACGGAACTCAAAATGACAACATTTTTGTTGGGCTTTCCTTGATTATACTGTAAGTGTAAAATTGTCTTCATTTCTAAACACTTTAGTGTTGTACAATTCCTCTTTCATGGATTTTATTTCTTTAGGCCACTTCTCGCTTATCTTGTTCAGTGTTCCCACGATGGTTGTTCTTTGCTTTTTAGCTGTTTAGCTAATTTTACTGAAGTAAAATAATTATCGGTTGTAACATTGCGACCTTTTTTCAAAACGGGTCCAATAACTTCATTACCACATGGTCAGCTTAAACGGTCCTCAGCACGGGTGTGTCATCTTTGCCTAGATAAGGGAAGCCATTTGGCCAGATATTTGCTCTCCTTATCAACAGCTAGCCAATATTTGTGGCCATATTTATCTGGTTTGGAAGGCATGTACTGCGTGAATGGACACCTGTTTTGCTTGGGAAAAAGTTGCTCATCCACCCCTTATGTAAAGGGCCAGGTTTGTAACACGCAATACAATTTCAATAAACCTGTCCCACACAGTAGAAATAGAGCAAACTTGTCTTTGCAGTCTCTCGATCGAGTATTTTCACAAATCTGAGAAACCTCATAATTTCAACAAAAGCGGCCCTAGCATTTTTGCTTTGCAAAAAAGGGATTCCCCATCATTCACCAAATCTGCTAATCGAGTGACGGTTGTGCCAAAAATTCCCAAACATAGAATATCGCAATGAATGCATTTGCTCCTCATAGAAAGTACACTGTAAATTATTTTTCCGATGCTTTTGCAAGCTACAGTTCTTTATATGTGTCAATATATTGAATCAAAAATAAAACGCATTGCTCAAAGGACTATCAAAAAGATATTTTTTCTGGCGAAAACCTGTAGGGCAGAGTAAACAAGCTATTTTGTTCAGCATTACCAGTATAAACAGGAAAACCAAGGAAAAAAGTGAAAAGTTGACATGTAAATTTTAACTCCCCCCCATTGACATCAGGGGAAATAAACAGATAAAAAATTATGCACAAAATTTTTTTAGAACATTTTTGTGACAAAAGGACCTAAAAATTTTGAGGGAGTCAAAATGACCCCCTTTAGTAGTTTTGGGAAATTTTGAAAAAACGCGCAAATTTTTCACAAATTATTATTTTCAAAATCTTTTTTACATCATATTTGAGGAAAATTCCCGGGGTTTAAGCCGGGAATTTAAAAAAACGTAGTCACAGAAAGAGAAAAAAAACGAAAGGAGTCAAAATGACTCCATCGTAGTTCTAGTGTTAAAAGGCCAGCAAACCCCTTTTTTCAGTGATTGCCCATTAAACAGGTTTGGGTGTTGAGAGGACAGGCTGGAGATAAAAGTCATATTAAGTAAGAATGACACCACTGAACACTTTAAAAGGAGGGGGTTTTCTTGGCACTTTGTTTCTTTCTTTTAACCTGGTTATCTTAAGAAAAACTGCATTTTTTTCCCTTGAATGCACAAAAAGGCCAACAGGGAAAAAGTATGAGTAAAAAGATTGACCCATCAAAATCTATGCCCCATCAAAATTTTTAAGGGAGGGGTTTCCCCTTTTTCCCAAAAAAAGGGTTAAGGGCCCCCCAAAAGGGGAAAACCCCCGGGGAACGCCAGGACCGTTTTAAAATTTTTTGCTGCGGGATGGGCTCCCCGCGTGCAGAGCTTGCTGGAATGGCAAAGGGTTTTTTTGGGATTCCCCGAAATGGGGGGGGGGGCTCTTGGGGAGGCCCCGGGTTAAAGGGGGTAGCAAAAGAAGAAAATTCTCTCCAAAAAAACTCATGGACGGGGCGATATTCTGAAAAGGAAAAGGAAAAAGGACTGTGGGGACGGGGGTTTTAAATTATTTTGTCGTTTAATCCCCTTTTATTGTTTGGGAATCGGAAAAGCCTATTCGGGGGGGGAAACAAGGGGGGGTACCCCGTTTTTTCCAGCCAAAAAAAAGCATCCTGAAAATTCATGTGTGGGGTTTTCTTTCAGCCAAGGGAATTTAGCTCTTAAAAAGGGGCTTGCCAAAACCGCCTAAATTTTAAAAAGGGGTACCAAATTCTCCAAGAGCAATTTCCCCCCCTTAAGAGGTTTTGGGATCAACAAGGCCTTTTCCCCCTGATGGGCATTGCCAAAAAAACAAAGGATAACTAAATGGTCGGGGAAAAAAAACATAGAGTTTTTGGGGTTTCCTCCGGGAAAAACCCCCCCATTTAACCAAAAAGAATTGGGAAAAACATCAAGGAAGGGGGGGCAAACAAAAACCAAAAATTCTGAAAAAATGAAAGCATTATTGGGGCAAGAATGGAGCTTTTCATCAGGATTTGCCAAAGTTATTGAGAATCCGGGGGAGAATTCGGGGTTGAAGAAAAAAGGGGCAGATGCAAATTTTACTTGCGCTTAACTCATTCTAAGTCAAAAAGCTTTTGTTACTCATAGTTTGAAAAAAATTTTTTTTTTTCTGTTGTGATAAAACATCGTAAAACACATAAAAAACCCAGAGGGCAGCAGATCAGTGAAAATTAATTTTTTTGTGCATTCCAAAACTTTTGGGCCCATGACTGAGAGGCAATAATTGTTGGTGCGCAGTCCACGATAAGGCCAGTCCATGTTGCATTGCAACTTTAAAAAAAAAAAAAAAAAAATCAAGAAAAGAGGTAAATAAAAAAGCGCTGGAATGGGCCTGAAAAAAATTTTTAAATTTAAAAGGGAAACCTTTAAAAAACCCCAATGAAAACCTTTGTGGTAAAATGCATATAAAAAACCATATTGTTCTTCAATTTACCAAAGGGCCCAAAACCAGCAACCCCCCCCCCGCACTCCCTTATTAAGGGGGACGTGGCTACCCAAAATGGCCTCTTCATTCCAATTATGGAGGGGTGGTGGAAATTTTGATTGGGAATAATAACTGCAAAAGTAGCTGTGATGGCTCAACTTTAGTGTTATGGTGGCCTTGACTGGGGCCTGGAGAGTGAGTCCAATGTGGAAGTGGGAATCGATGACATCATCTACTTATGTAAAGCCTGAGCAGAGCAGGGTTCATTTGTGGACCCCCTTGGATAAAAAGCTACAGGAAAAAAGAAGGAGAAAAAAAGTGAGACACATGAGGATTTTTGGACCCCCCCCGTTTTGGGGCCCGCGGCTGCTGGCAATCCTCTTCCTGCAAGTCAATTGGCTTTAGTTTCGACCATTCAGGAAAACCCAACGAATTTTGGGAACTTGTGAAAGGGTTCCCTTCCGCCCCAAATCTGCCCCATTACAGGGCAGGGCTTAGGTGTTTTTTATAAAAAGACTAGAGCCCGTCATAGCCAAAAACGGTGAGAAGAGCCCAACTACATAGTAGGTGATTGAGCCCTTCGCATTGCAGAAAGTGAAAGGTCTTGTGATCCAGATGGCACAATTTCCCCGGGGGCTCCCAAACAAGACCCCGGATTGCTGAACCGAAAATGCCAAGGGGCCCCGAGGGGCTGCCACAAAAAAGACCCGGATTTTGCTGATAGAAAATGAAAAAAGGGGCCCCGGGGGTGCCCCAAAAAAGGGCCCCAGGATCTTGCTGACCGAAAAAAAAAGGGGGCCCCGGGGGGCTCCAAAACAAGCCCCAGAAAACTAAAAGGAAAATCATCAACCTCGAGGCGAACCGAGATCCACCATCCAAGAGGCGGTACGAAAATGTTTATCTACTTAGAGAAGAAAACCCGGAAATGGGACCCACAATGAGGCTGATATCGGGAAAAGAGAAAACCTCCCCAAACTTTAACTCCGCGAGCAGAGGGAGGCGGACTGGGAGAGATCATCAAGGGGCCCGGACCTCGCAGAGGCTTTTAAGGGTTTTGAGGGCCAAAAACCCCCCTGCACTTTTGGGGTACGGGGTTTTGTGTAAGTGATGTTTTCAAATTCCTATGATGGGAAGGCAGCACGGGACAAATGCTAAAAAAAGGGCCCCAAATTTTTTGGGCCGACAGCTCAGACCAGGAATTGCTATCCACCGTCAGCAGTTCCCCAAATGAAAGGTAAGGTCGACAATCCCTGAAACATCTGGGGTTTTTACGTGTGGTCAGAAAAAAATGGCTCGACTGGGCTTATTTGCTATGGGTTTGCTTAAAATTTGGGCTGATGGCGGGAACCCAATAAGTTAAATCGAGATGGACTCATCTAATATCCTGCCAGAACGGGGGGTCTCGGTTTCCCAAAAAGGTCAAAAATGTCCGTCAAAACGGATTAGATTTAGCGGTGCAAGAATCCCGCCTTCAACCCCCGACCCGGACCAAGCCCGTCTCCCCCAGTAAGAAACCCCCGGATTTTCCATAAACCTAAAATAGGCAGTTTTTAAAATGAGGGGGGCTGCGCCTTTTTGGGGGGGTTTTATTTTTATTGTTTTTTTTTTGTTTAAGGTAGGAAGCGCCCCTTGTTTTAAAAACGGAGTGGGTCTAGCGGTGCGAGATCGCCCCCCTTCAACCAACCCCCCCAGGACCCAGACCTTCTCCCCAGTAATAAAAACCTGGACTTTTATAAACCTCAATAAGTGAAGTAAAATTAATGGGGGGGGGCGCCATTTTTTTGGGGGGTTGATCTTTTTTGTTTTTACTTTTTATTTTTTAAAGGGCAGAGGGTTCCTTTTTTAAGGATTAGGGTCTATGACGGGGAAAGACGCCCCCACCTTAACCGGCCGACCCGGGGGAAAACCGTCTTCCCCATTAAAAACTTTTCTTTCCTAAAACCCCCCAAAATGTGAATGTATAAATATAATGGGGGGTCGTGCTCCATTAAGGGGGGGGTCTTTATTTTTTACTTTTTATTTGGAGGAAAATGATCCTTTTATAAACGGAAAATGGGGTTTTGGGGTAATTTACCCCACCCTTTAACCAGACACGACCGGGGCCAAGCCGTCTGCACCAGTAATTAAAAAATGGACTTTCAAAAATTCCCCCAATATGTGAATGTATAATTTTTGGGGGGGGGGGCGTTTTTCCTTATTTTTGGGGGGTTGATCTTATTTTTTGCTTTTTTTCCCGTAGAGTGAAGCGGGAACTGGCCGTCCATCCAGGGCCCCAAAAAGGATCGCATCGGCGCCCTAAACATTAAATCACGTGTTTCCCTTTTTACGGGTTTTAAACCTTTTCATGGTAAATTGTATATTTTCAAATTTCAGCCCATTTCTAGTAAAAAAGACCCCAAAAAAAAGGCCCCGACCTTGGGGCCTACTGTTTTAGGGCAAGGGGTTTTTTTTTTATTTCCCCCTCCCAGATTTGTGTGGGAACATTGTGGGACATCAGAGGACGGGGCCTGTCCCTGAGAAGACAAAGGGCCAACTTACTGCCTTTTTTCCCTAGCAAGCAAAAAAGCTCATTACATTTCTTAAAAAAAGAATGAAAGTCCTTGATTGGTCGCTGTGGGGAAAAGGTAGGATTTCTATAAAGTGTATTAAGAGTTAATTTCGCCAGTTATAAGGTTTTTGTTTTTTACAGGAGGTGGAACCAAAAAGAATGCAACAAGTGCGGCATAACAATGTCGGGGTTTTTGTCATCCCTGGAAGGTCAGTTCTTTGCGTCCGCCCCATCTACGGCCTCTGCCCTATCCGCACCCCCCAGGGGGGAAGGGGAGTCCTCAGCCTATTCCTAGGGTTTCCTCCATGGGGGGTTTTT